>NDXB01001257.1:27968-52104 GCA_002631895.1 Agapornis roseicollis | reverse complement strand
AGCAGTGCAAAAGTTGAGGATGATTAAGTAGCATATTTCATTCCACTTTTTTTATTTAGTAAATAAACATACAATGTCCTGTGGCCAGAGGTTTTTCTGAAAAGATGTAAAATTACAGTTCTGGCCATGTGTAGTCTTTACAAATCTAAAAATGCTTTTGAGTGAATTAACTTCAAAACAGTAGCGACATTAAAATTCATGCTGTCATATTCTGTCACAGCAACTCCTCATCTTGTTAAAATGTTTGGAGGAACCATTGTTTAGTAGAAGAAATAACAAAATATTGAAACAATACGGTACCTAACATACACTCAGAAGTTCCCATGTTGTAAATTGGAACTGAATGAACATCAGCAGTACACAACCTAGTATTCCCACAATCATTGTTTCTACTGATCGTTTTACAATCTGCTTAGATGAAGAGTGCATTTACAAGGCAAAACTTTACAGTGTAATTTACATGTTTCTACAGTGACAGCAAATCTAATTATCCAATTTATCAATAAATTATTCACTGTACTATGATTTGCATATATATATTCTTTTATCTGTAAAGGATGCTGCTAAAATTATATGCAAGCAGCAGCAGAATTCTGTATTAAACAGAATCACAGATGACATTACAGAAAATTATCAACCTCTCCATAAGGTATCAGATATTCATGGTATTTTCAGCATAATCAGAGAGATATTTTCACTTAATGCTAAGCAAATGCTTACGTGGCACAGGTTAGCACTGAATAAGCTGATTGAGGCACAGGCAGCACATGGCTTGTTAAGGCTTCCTGAGAAATAGGATATATTTGGAGAAGGCTGAGGTTCTCAATGACAACTTTGCCTCAGGCTTCACCAGCAAGTACTCTATTCACACCCCCCAGGTCTTGGAAGACAGATACAGGTACTGTGAGAATGGAGAACTTAGGCCCATTGTAACAGAGGATCAGATTTGAGATCATCTTAGGAACCTGAATGTGCACAAGTGAACAGGACCTGATGAAATCCATCCACAAGTCTCAAAGAAGCTGGCAGATGAAGTTGCTAAGCAACTGTCCATCATATTTGAACAATCAAGGCAGTCAGGTGAAATCCCTGATGACTGGAAGAAGGGTAATCTAACCCCCATTTTCAAGACAGGGAGAATAGAACATCCAGGGAAATACAGATCAGTCAGTTTCATCTCTGTGCCTGACAGGATCATGGAGCACATTCTCCTGGAAATTGTGCTAGGGCACATCAAAACAACAAGGTAGTTTGTGAGAGCCAACACGGTTTCACTAAAGGGAAATCATGCCTGACAAATTTGATGGCCTACAATGGGACTACAAAACTATAGTCCACCCAGACTCATGCAAAGTGTTGACACTGTCCCATGTGACATCGTTGCCCCTAAACTGGAGAGACATCGGTTTGATAGATGACCCAGTGGATAAAGAACTGGCTGGATGGCCACACAGAAAGTTGCAGTGAACAGCTCAATGTCCAATGGGAGACCAACAATGAGTGATGTCCATCAGGGGTCAGTGTTGGGACTGATCCTGTTCATGGACAGTAGGATTGAGTGCACCCTCAGCAAATCTCCTGATGACACCAAGTTGTGTGGGTCAGTTGATATGCTGGAGAGAAGGAATGCCATCCAGAGGTACCTGGACATGCCTGAGAGGTGGGTCTATGTCAACATCATGAAGTTCAACAAGAACAAGTGCAAGGTCCTGCACCTGGGTTGGGGCAATTCCAACACAGCTACAGCGGGCAGAGAAGCAATTCAGAGCAGCCCTGTGGAGAAGGACTTAGGGGTGTGGGTCAATGAGAACATGAACATGAACCGGCTTCAGTGTGTGCTCACAGCCCAGAAAGCAACAGTGTATCCTGGGCTGCATCAAAAGGAGTGTGACCAGCAGGTCAAAGGAGGTGATCCTGCCCCTCTACTCTGCTCTTGTGAGACCTCACCTGGAGTATTGTGTGCAGTTCTGGTGTCCTCAACATAAAAAGGATGTGGAGATGTCAGAGCAAGTCCAGAGGAGGGCCACGAGGATGATCAGGGGACTGGAGCATCTCCCATACGAAGACAGGCTGGGACAGTTGGGGCTGTTCAGCCTGGGGAAGAGAAGGCTGCGTGGAAACCTCATAGCAGCCTTCCAGTATCTGAAGGGGGCCTATAGGGATGCTGGGGAGGGACTCTTCATTAGGGACTGTAGTGATAGGACAAGGAGTAATGGGTTCAAACTTAAACAGGAGAGGTTTAGATTGGATATAAGGAAGAAATTATTTACTGTAAGGGTGGTGAGGCACTGGAATGGGTTGCCCAAGGAAGCTGTGAGTGCTCCATCCCTGGCAGTGTTCAAGGCCAGGTTGGACAAAGCCTTAGGTGACATGGTCTAGTGTGAGGTGTCCCTGCCTATGGCAGGAGGGTTGGAACTAGATGATGTTAAGGTCCTTTCCAACTGTAACTATTCTATGATTCTATTCTATCATTTATTTATTTGTTCAAAGTTTTATAGAAACAACATGAGCACAACACACCTGGAATTTATCAAAAAAAAAAAACCAAACCACAACTTAAAAGAAATGTTGTTAACCACTTCTTAGTTTTCCACCTGCTACCAGTATCCATAACTTGGGCCTTCAGAAGATGAGGCAGAGAAATCCCTCGCACAGATTTAAATTTGGGCCTGATTCCTACTTTCCAGCACAGATCCAGGTTTTCCAGTCAATCTCAGTTGCAGTGTCTGCATGTCACTTTAAGAATTTGAAACGTGGAGGATGGGCAAGCTGTTCACTTCTTTGATCTCATGATTTAAGTGTGGTCTTCTATGGACAGTACATACCCAGTTGCTCTAGAAATATTCCAAACAACAACCAAACTGGAAAGCTTGGGTTTTAGAAGCAGAAGCACAGGGATGAGAGAATGAAATCAAAACCTTTGGGAAGACAGGTTCCAGATATGTATACAAAACAAAGGCAAGAAATAAACACACAAAGTTTCTAGAGCCCATTAAAGTGAAAAAAATAAACACTTTAAGCTTGTAAAGCACAAATTTTAAAATAATAAATTTGGAAGATTGATTTTGATTTTATTAGAAAAACAAAACCTCCAAACAAGCCAAACCAAACCAAGCAACAATCTGGTCATGCAAGAAGCCTCCTGTATCAAATCTTACAATACTGTGCAAATTTTACAAATGAGCTAATACTGCACAAACTTGACTAACTGGCAAAACGCATGCAACATGAAATGAATCTCAGAATTTTCTTTATAAGTCACTGTATTTCTTGTGATACGCTTTTCCCCTCAGCATTCTCCAAACCAATAAAAGTCTAAATTGCACATAAATTTACTAAAATATGAATCAATATAATACTATTATTTTTCATGCTTTTTATCTGTAGTATCTTTTTGTCTCACCTACAAAATTTAACAAGTGTGATTAAGTGAAAAATTCAAAATACCGATATTCAACTCTCTAAACAGCATACCTTTCAGTTCCATTGCAGTTTTAAATCTGAAAGCATGTCCACCCAAAGCTCATCCTTAAAACAGGATATATAAATTTAGGTATTTACATCTTAAAATGTGCTACAATGAAAACCAGACCTCTTAGTTGTAAGTTTAATTGTATTTCAAAACGTACTTTGTCATACTCGGAAATTTTCTCTGCAGAATATACTTTACCTTTCAACTGAGGACTATGCACATGCATTCTTTGCAGATGAAGATTTATTGGGATGAATTCTAATGTTTTTTCTCCTTTGCTACAGCTTGATTTGAAGGAAGAACCTGAAAAACAAAAGTTTAAAGAATCATTATCTTAAGCACCCAGCAGATGTTTTGTCTTCTTTTTAATGCGAGGACAATACTTGTATGTTAGGAGTGTTCTTTAATTTACTTTTAATGTGTAACTGTATATTAGGGGAAGAATGGTTCACTAACTGAGTCTCAGCATGTATCCATATTGAAAGCAACAAACCAGCTTTTAATTCAGAGAACAATCTAATTTTTCAGTCTAGGTGATAGACATCTTTTCCTGCTGTTTGCAATTGCTCTGTAGTCTGCTGGAAACAATGTCACAGTTAATGTGCATTATGTTTGCTCTGTGCTAAAAACACAGGGATATAAAGCTGCGGAGGTACTACATTTTCATCAAGTAACATTTTTTTTCTTCAAGCAAAAGGATTACATTGACAAGGCGATGCATCCTTCCTAGAAATTTCAAATAAAGAAATATAAACTAGCTTAAGAAAAGCTACAAATAGGTTTTCTTTCTAAAAAGCCAGAACCAGAAGCAGCGCAATATGCTGGGGAAAAAAGAAAAATAAATCTGGTTGTATAATTCCAAAATATGAGATTATGATTAACTCTATGGTTGCATAAAGGAATATAATTAAAGCCTGACAGTATGAAAATGTAAATTACCTGAAGATATTTGGTAACAGCTTATGCATATATAAAATATATGCATAAATTAGGAAAGAGTCCTATCTTCTCACTCAGGAAACCCAACATTTCTCTAGACAATTTTCTCAGCTCACTATCATTTTCAAAGGTCTTTGAAGAAGTTCAATCTGTTCAGCATTTTCTTAAGGGGAAAATATGAAATATTTTAAATTCTTTTTGACTTAGTCAATCAAGATCTGCTAGAGGTTATCTGTTGAAACTGCAATAGATTCCAGTAAGACTAAGCATTGAGCTTCCTAATGCAAATCACATTGCCAGAGGGCACCAATGATGATCCAGACCAGCCAGGCTTGCTTATGCTGCTACCTAAGCTTAGTAACTAAATAATCTAACAAAGATTAAGAGCAAAAGTAGAAAGAAAAGCAGTTGACAGAAGTCAAAGATTCAGCTTTGACAGAAAAAGTGCAGATGCAGACTGAAATGAGAAACCATGGATGATGAAGAATACCAGCAGGAAACCTGCACTTGGAGAGCATAGAAAGACAAAATTATAGGAACAGTAAAGAGAACTTCAACTGTATGAGGAATAGTGTAGGTGAGGAGACTGCAAATCATTAGGAAGAAAATCCAAAAGAGTGCAGATTATTTATCAGAATTCAGCTGAAACCAAGATCAAAGCTTAAGGAATGATAACTGCATCTGAGACAAGGAAACACTGGCAGACTAAGATAAGATGTTAGCAGATTAAAAGGGACAGGCAAAAAAAGAATAGGAGGGAACAGAAGAGCCTGCTAGTGTACCCTAGAGTACACTTCTGTTCTGGGCTGGAGTTGCATGCATGCAGCATTGCTGAGTCTTGTTACTCCTCTTTTGAGGGAACAGCTGTGAAGCAGAATCCCTTCTTGTCCAGTGCCAGAAACACATGGGATAATAACCACCCACTGCTATCAGTTATTCTGTTTACTCAGGTATGCAATATTAATGCAGTGGCATTAATACCTCAGTCTGTGTTTGCCAGTATCGTCCATGTGATTAAACTAATTTTTAGTGTAGTTTCTTTGTTTTTAAATAGCTCAGTAACTTGTATTTAATGACCTAGAAAACTACAACCCCTCTATTAAAACCGTTGTTGTTGTTATTGTTGCAAGATTAAACTCTTCAAAGTGAGGAAATACAGGAATACAGATGCAACCTTCATCTGACATCCATCTGAAGAGGAACTCCAAAACAGACTTCAATGACTTATCACATTCTAGCTTTTTTTCCAGATCATTGAATGTTTAGCATCTCTGCTGCTCACTTTAGAAATAGTGATTCAGTATTTTGTTTCCAACTTCTACTTAGGTATCTGAATTCAAATATACTGCTCAAGCCTCCCACAAAGACAGGATTATTCATTCCTTCAAACCTGTTTACTGCATGCCAACAGTTTCTAAGGGTTTTACAAATATTTATAGAATAATTTTAACTGGGTGAGAAAAAGGGTTATAATTTTATCCATTCGAATGGCAGACAAAAAAAAAGGTCAAATCATTTAAGAAAACAATGCATCAATATGAGATATGGAGGATGTCCTTCTGCAGAGCATGCATTATAATGCAACATCACATTCCATTTTGGAAGCACAGCTCCCACTGGGCTGAATTACATCCATGAGTACTGAGTACGTCTGCAAAACATCTGGTGTCTATTGCCAGGCTTCCAAAAAAGACCACCACACACTAACCACTTCTGAGAGCTGTCTCGCTTAGTGTCACATAAGGACCTTTGTGATAGAGACAGGGATTGCCTTAAACTAAATGGATAGAATTTTCAGTTTGATGACTAAGCTCCATCCCTGGCAGTGTTCAAGGCCAGGTTGGATGAAGCCTTGGGTGACATGGTTTAGTGTGAGGTGTCCCTGCTTATGGCAGGGGGGTTGGAACTGGATGATCTTAAGGTCCTTTCCAACCCTAACTATTCTATGATTCTAAGTTATAATCATTACATTCATTCTTTCATGATTTGTATTTATTGCCTTGCATATGATGTTTTATGGTTTCCTTTCAAAAAGTTATTAGCTCAGCATTAAAAAAACCATTTACATCAGTTAAACCACAGAAACATAGGAAGTGTCATGCTAGATCAGACAGCAGTCTGCCAAAATCAGATCTGATGATGGAAAACAATCATAAGAAATTACACTTCTGCAATCAAAATGCAAAATACTACACAACATTTAGTGTAACAGATGAGTTTTTTTTCCCCAACACACACACACTCATTAAAACAGGTAATCAACTGCTCCCAAAATGTTTAGTTTCATTTAGGGACTGTGTTTTGCTCATACACTGAAACAGGCTTTCTCTTTTCCTGTGACCAAGAAAGCCACTGACCTCCAGAGAACAGTCTGCAATGAGAAATACCATGCTCAATCCTGCATTAGAAGATGATTGCTAAAGGATAAAAGTACAGTTTGAATGAATATTTTAGAAGGGAATTCTCACCTACCCAGTGCAGCAAATTCATTCTAAGCACCTAATTCTTTAAAAGCAATAGTTATTCTGGTATGCATTCTAGTTGTATATTGAGCTAAAACTCAATTAATCCATTTCTCAGTAGATGCAGAAAAAATTTTGTTTGGAGTACACAAAAAACTATAAATAATTAAGAAAATATTTCAAATTCTCCAGAACTATATATTATATAATTTGTACATTTTTACAAAGCTTCATAACCATAATGTATCCCTCTTTCAGGAATATTCTAGGTTGCAAACTTCTGTATATGCAACACAAAGTGCAGCGTTGACCTCTGACACATACTGCTGTGCCTACACACGCACGTAGATGTGGAGTTGGGTCATAGTGGGAACATCTAGCAGCAAGACTATAGAGCAAAACAGCACATGCAAGCAATAATGTCATCAAAAACACATATTTGAGATGGTGATTGTGCGGACTGGTGTTAGAAATCTGACACCAGCAAGAAAGCAGCAACAATAACAATGCCTTTGTAGTAAGTTAGAACAAATGTGTCCATTTCCTTCCAGAACGTATCAAAAACAGTGGTGTGTGTGTGTAGGAGGCACATCAGCAGGAAGAGGCAAAAAGTTATGCTATATACTGACACAAATATTTGTTTGCTCTAAATACAATGTTATACAGGAAATAATTACAGTAGTCTCACAAAATAGAAAAGAATTACCCTAAGCTCCTTGAATGATTTTGTGAACAATCAAAAGAAAAGAAATTCATAATCAGAAATAATTTGTCCTGAAGTCTTGTCTTGTTATGAGTAAGAACTGTCACAGGAGGAAAAGCCCAGCTGCCTTTTCTGCACATTTGTCACTGATGCTTCTTCCACTGCCATGCAAACGCTCTGACCACAAGACTCCAGCAAGTATGAACTGAACAAGCACCCAGTGAACATCAGAATATAAGACCACCACTTCCACATGAAGAAAGGTGAGGCAGCACATGATGCTATTTCTGGACTGAGAAGAGACTTCCCATCCCATGTTAATTTTGTGGGTTTTTTTCTGGCACAGTGTGGGCAATGACAACCACTACACTAAGGAGATGCAAATGCATAGCTAGACATTACTGTTCTCCTGCAGACTGTTAAATGCAACTTCCTTAATGAAACCTTATTAGGTTTCAAGAAAAACTGACAAAACCACCTCTAAGGGTGATTTCAATTAGCAGATGGTATTCAATACTATCAGAGCAGTCTGTGCAAGAGACCATGCAATTAAAACAAGCATACACATGCTCCTGTTTTTTTTTTTTTTCTTGTGGCTGTTGTGTAACCAAGAATAGGAAGAAAAAGGGCACCTGTGAGATCTCAGAATTACAAATATTTCATTTTTATGTGTTTTATTTCTGCTGAATGCACCAATCACAGAATGGTTTTGGTTGTAAGGCACACTGAAGATCAACTAGTTCCAACCTCCTGCCATGGGCAGGGTCACCTTCCATTAGACCTGGTTGCTGAAAGCCCTGCCCAGCCTGGCTTAACTGCTCCAGAAGAGGAGAGGCTACTTTCATGGAATTATGGAGCCACAGATTCATACCTGTGTGCTTCCCAAGCTCTGCAAGAGTATCCTGGTACATGCTCAGCATCTGATCACAATGAGCAATAACACTTTTTCGCATATTGTCCCAGTGAGGAGCAAGTTCTCCCAAATCTTTAAGTTCTTGATTCCTGTATCAAAAGGCAAAAATATAAGGTTAATTAACTCATTAATGTGTTAAAATTCATCCAAATTAATCTAAACCCAGTTTATTAAAAAAAGGACTTTCTAACCAAAATATCTGTTTTCAGAACACTTGTAAAATCTGCTGATTTCAGCTCGTTTTTTCAGCTATACAATAAAGAAAGTCGAATCACTCAATGCTACAGTAATTTCTGTTCAAAACTGAACTCGTACCAATGCAATAGCCTGCAAGGTGAAATATTATTTCTTCCTTGGAGGTAAGAAGGCTTCCAGGCTCCAGAGAGCTGTGCTCACAGCAATTCCTTGTGAAGAAATATTAAACACCATTGTAAAGAATTCAAAGTCTGCTTCTTTGGCAATGCTTGCAGCATAGGTGTTTTGATACACTCTACTCTTTAGATACGTTCATATATATCATAAACAGTTTTAGCAGTGTTTCTTCAGAAGTCAGTTTAACCAACACACCAGCCCTGCCCACATTTCTTTAGTGCTTAAAAGACACAAACTGAAAAAAACCCACCAGTCCCCTTAATCTTCAGCCTTACAGCTGTGTTCATCAGGTCAAACAGCAGTGTTATGGTAACCAAACATGTCACTGAAAATCCGAAAGGAAATCCGTTAGCAAATTATCAGTTTTCCTGTACGCTCTTGAGAGCTGACCTGAGTGAAATAGAGATCACTTTAATTTCCTACACAAACAAGGACAGCCACAGTACACTGGGCTTTCTGTTTGTTTTCCCCACTTGCAAAGGAAGTTCATCCTATACATAACCCAGAGCCACTTCGGGGGATCTGCTGTTAAAGAAACTGAAAATGAAAGATCTTGACTCTTCAAACACTTGGAAATATTCAGGAGAAAACTTGTGCAACAACAACCAACTACTTTTCCACAGAGTATTGAGCAGACTGCTGCACTGCAATTCTTGGAAGGCTCAAAAAATATTTCTAGATTTCCTCTTGCCTGTAAGAAAATTACTGAAGTAAAAGAAAAAAACAAGGGGAAAAGGGGCAGAAAGGTGAAGAAAGGACCAGTGAGAATGTGGCAGAGGAACACGGAGCTATGCTTACTACAACATCTCTGACCCCTAGCCATAAATTATTTCTGAAAATCATTTCTTAAACAGAACAGCCCCACACTGATACACTGATGTTGTCTGCATCATCATCAGCTTTGAAGGAGAGTGAACACTATTAGAATACACTATATAGGCATAATTCTGTTTCTGGTTAATAGAACAAACAAAATCAAGCAGATTGCACTGAAAGTATTAAGACTGCTTGTTTATATATGTTCTTGGATGTATCAAAATGGAAACACAGATTACAATACATGAGCTCATCGGGAGTTTACTAATGACTTTTCCATTTCATTCAACCTGAAGAACAGAAGTAGGTGAAACTTCAACTTTTCTCCATCATCAATACAAGCTGGCAATGCTGTAGCAGAAGAAACATCAGCAGTAAGAGGACAAACCCATCATTTTCAACCACTGCTCCCCTTGTAAGTTTTTATCAGCTTAAAATGAGGCATCCCATTAAGTGAAAATCTCAGGGCTTCCTCCTAAAAAGCCTCCTAAGATTTGTCAGGGTATACAATTTTACGTATTCACAGTGGCAATATTTTGGCACTTAATATTTATTTTTGTCTTATTTAATAGTTTTAGCAACAATGTTTGGACTCGGTTGAGTTCCAAAACTTTACTGCTCCTCCCATACAGGAGTATAGTATTCATAGAATCAGAGAATGGTTTGGGTTGGAAAGGACCTTAAAGCTCATTTAGTTCTACCCCTCCTGCCATGAGCAGGGACCCCTTCCACTAGACCAGGTTGCTCAAAGCCTCCTACAGCCTGGCCTTGAACACTGCCAGGGACAGGGCAGTCACAGCTTCTCTCAGCAACCTGTCTCACTGCCCTCATTCTGAAGAATTTTACTACAGAGAGAGGAGTCAGCACATCAATACACTACATGCATAGCCCTCTATGCCATGGAAAATTCACTGCTGAGGCTTTGCTCCCTGCCTTTATCTAAGCCCACTCCTGGAGCTTTTGGTCCCAAGCTCAAGTCAAGTAACAGCATACACAGAAATCCCTTATCGCAGACTAAACTATTCAGCCTAAAACCAAAACTGGTTTAACTGGCTGATTACACATTAACTGCATAGACACCAACAGCAATGGGAAGGGAAAGTTCAAATCCCTCCACATTATCTTTAACATATTCTCAAGAAATGTCAAATCCTGCTCTTATAATTGTCTACAAGGCTTCTATTTCCTTCATCACAGAAACACAAATGCATCACTGAGGTCAAAACACAGCCACTAGAATGCCATAAAAAGACACATCTTACCCACGATGTTTTAATAAAGTGAATGTGTAGTTTTATAGTAAATCTAGACCATATATAATTGCATGAAAACTCTAAATAGTACCTTTTCTAAATTTATTTTCATTAAAAAATACAGTAAAGCCAACACAGGAGATAACAGAATTATATGTCATAAATGCTATTCCTCCAAAATTGCCTTTTTGCAAATTATGGTGGTTTGGTTTTTTTCCCCGAACAAAGGATCTAGATAATATTTGTGTATTATGACTGCTTACTTTTTGTCACTGCTTTTGTTGCTCAGTAAAACTCTGAGTTATGGCTGAAAAAAAGAGTTATTTTTCCTATATCTAAGCTCATCATCATTGTTTTGAAGGGCCCATCCCAAAAGTAAACAAACAGATTGAAGAAACATAACATTTTCAAATGTGGAAGTTTATAGTGTGCACTAATACCCACAACAACAATCTTAAAAATCTTTGTTTTAATAAGATTTATACCAGAACTTATTTCATTGAATAACTTTAAAAAACACACTTCAGCCAATAATTGCATCCAACAAAAACTGTGAAATAAAAGAAAATATTTATAATATATATTGGCTTTACAGAGGGGAAATCAGTTACGGGTTCACCTTTTCAGTGCAGCCATGGAATTTTGAGTAGCTTGTCAACAAAGCAGTAAGCTCAGCGCAAACTCAATATTGCTAAAATAGAGTGATTTATCATCATCTTCTCCCACTGCAAATCCCCTTTCAAAGTATTTTCCAGGTAACTGTACACATCATCATGACAGATTTGGTGTTTAGCATCAACTTCAACTCTTTTTACAGAATGAAATACAAGTTTTGTCTACATCTTGCTGTCCAGTTCCTCAAGCTGTCTCCTGGATAGTCTTTTCTGTCAATGCACAACAAATTCCCATCCAGGAGTGTGCCTCAACTTTGTCTTTTCGCTTGATTACTTCAGCATCTTCCTTGGTAGCCTTGACATAATCTTGCCTCATTTACACCTAACCAGAATGGGGATGTAAACAGTCTGTCCCATCTGTCCTACTCCACTTCAAACATCAGCTAATCCGCTTATTTTTAAGCTTTTCTCAGGTACTTTCTGTTTTTCACATCCACTCTTTCCTTTAGTAGACAAATTATGCCAGCTTTTACTGAGCACTTCCTATTACGGTCAAAAGCAGTTCTCCATTAAAAAAAAATAAAAAAAAAAAAATCTAACCTCTACTTGTTACCCTTTCTTCAAAACTCTTTTGTGACATTATGGCAGAAGAATTCTGTAATGGACCCTGGCCTGCTGAAAGCACTATATACCACAGTGATTATTAGTATAAAGATTAATGATCATTGATGCTATCACAACACAATTTTGAAGAGATGAAAAAGTCTAAGAATAAGTTATATGACTCCTCAGGATCCCACAGCACTATTAGGATCCCACAGCACTATTAGAACTGTCATAAAGCTTCATTCTAGACTCTTACTTAAAATCAAAAACTTCTTTTACTCTGAATGTCTTACCGATTTATTCAGCTACAATTCATGGGCACTTTGCCCTTCAGGAAACTCGAGCTTTACCCTGCCTTTCTCTGCTGATGGAATTACAGTCACTGCACAAGCTGTTACATGGATATGCAGGGTGGTTTAAGAGGATCTGTGCATGGACTGAAACAGCTATGCTTTTCTTCATGAACAACTGCACCAGGGCATGCAACACAGCTTGACCGGATACATTTCTGACAATAGTAGCAGTTAAATACTGTTGCCATTAGACTCAAAGTAAAACTACATGCAATTTTCTTGTTCCAAGAAAATGTTCGATGAAGCCCATTATGAAATGATGGTTGAGCACCCAAGGCTCAGACTAATATCCTGCCNCCAGACAGTATCAGCCAGTCAGACACATTAGCTTGGGGAATAAGACTTTGTCTCTTGCTAATGGATGCAGTAAAACTGCTTAGTTAAAAAAATTTTAAACATTAAAAGTTTAACAAAGCCAGAAGTTATCTTTAATTTAGACCTCATGTACTTTTTTTTTTTTTTTTTTTTTTTTTAGAACACCTTAGGTACATGATTATAGTAAACTACTAAAAGTACCTGAAAGAGGAACAAATAATTTCTACTTAATCAGTTTGTACTTTGTGCCATGCTCTCTAATGACCATAGTAACAGAAAAAGACTCTTTCTCATCATTTTGGGTATGAGGACACAGAAACAGCCTAGAAGGCTAAAGGAAAAATATTCAATGCTGAAAATTTAAAATACTGCATTCTGTAAGGAGTATTTTGAACAAGTGATATGCATCATGTTCACAATTATTAGAAGAAAGTCCTAATATTGAAATTATGTTCCAAATGAACTTGTTCTGCAAAACAACAACTAGGTTCAACAGCCCAGACACCACTGTGGAAAGCATAGTGAAAACCCGTGGTTAGTGACAGTAAAATCTAAACAAAGCAAAAAAACCAACAGCAAGATATTAATATGAGCAAGATGATTCAGAAGGTGCCATACCATCAATGAACAGTTTTGGATTCAATTATTCTGTTACAGAAAAGGGAGCTGCAGGAATAGCCATCTGCATCATTAAGGACGTCGCACATATCTTCCCAAATAGAAAGATGAAGTTGAAAAGATCAGTGTAATTACATAAAGAAGAGAAAATTAAGAGGACATATCACAGAATCACAGAAGCACATTAACCACAAATGCTGTATGAAGACAAAGTAATAGTTTTTGATTCATTCAGCTCCAAAGTGAAGCAAACATGACAAGTTCAAATATAAAAAAAAAGTGATTTTTGCCTCCACTCAGAAAAATTAGCTTCTGAGATCCACTTTCAGAAAACATCAGAAGCAAAGTACTTAGCAGGATTCAAACCAAGATGAGACATATCTGCATATCAGTCTGCAAAAGTTTTATAAAGTTATAAATACAACAAAGTTCTGCAAATTTAGAAAACAGGAGCTTTGGAGTAAATATACACCATAAGCTTTAGGGCATGATTCAATCACTTATAAGTAAAGGAAGCTTACAAGCTTTCTTTTAAGAAAAGGAACTATTTTTCTCTAAAAAGTTTGTCCTTAAAGTGTACATGTTTATGAATAAACCTTTTTTTTAATTTTGTTTTGTGGGTTTTTTTTTTGTTTGTTTGCTTGTTTTGTACAACAGAAACTGACAAAATTACTCTCATTTTACTTTACCACAAGTTATTGTCCTGTGATGTACAGGCAGTTACCCATAAAAACATTCTCCCAAGAAATAAAAGAATTGTAGCCTTTTTACTATAATGTTTCTCAGACAAGCAATTACTAAGGAGGATTAGATCTCTTATGGAGAAGCTACCACAAAAAAAGTGAATAAAAGGATACTTTTCTTTATTTCCTAATAATTTTTACATAGAACCTCTAGAAAAGAATTGCCTTTTTTTCTTTTCCTTTCCTTGCAGATTTTCCCAAAACTTTCAGGTTTCCTATCTCCTGCATTCAACATTTGTTTAAGAAACAAAAGAAGCAAACACCAAATCCAAACCACCCCAAAAACACAAGCCACCACACACATTAAAAATATTTTTTATTATAAATTTTTATTATTTATTAAATTTATTTATAAATTTTATTATTTTTATTATAAAATTTATTATTATTATTTATTATATTTTTATTATAAAATGGGAATTTTAAAGGCTTGATAATATTTTACACTGTTCCTGAAAGACGGAGGTTTTACATTCCTTTTGCATTTCTATCACTATCGCCTTTTTATTATTCAAAAGGGTGGACACTATGCAAGCTAAATTAAACTCCTCTCTTCCTTCCTGCCTTAAAATTTGCCTTTCTTGGGTATTTTATTGCCTGGGTTTATCTTTGAAAGACTCGAGAGCTTCAAACAGCATGGTCATTTGAGGTTAATTCTGTGATTCACATTTAACAGCAGAGGATAATCTGCATCACACTTTGCAAAGCGTCTCAAATTCAGTAATACTCTAAATGGCACCTGTGGAATTTACACTTTAATCATATAGTATATTTTAGCTATGCTGTATAGAATTGTTTTAGGGTTCCTCAGTTGTTTTTTAAATTCTACCGATTCATCAAGAAACACTAGAATTGGCTCAAAACAATGTTGCTTCAACTGTATGATATAAGCAAAACCATTTTATTCTCATAGCTTATAACTTCATTTCTTTCAGCTTGGGATCACATGTGATAAGATTAATCACATTATTTATTGCATTATTACTCAAGCATTTAAACAGTTTTGTGGGTTTCAGTTTTCTTTTTTCTCCAATATATTAATCAGAGTGTCTCATCCAAAATAAACAGTGAGAATCTTTATGACATGAGCAACATATTAAAACTGCACAAAGCTTTTCTAATTGCCTTAATGCTTCTAATTTATATTCTCTGCACCCCCACTGACATGAACTGACAAAATTGCACCCAACTTGGTGCTGCTAGGACCACAGATAAGTAGTGCTAAGTGCAAAATCTCTAGCTAACAATGTAAAAATTCAAATGCTTCTTATGACAGAATTTGAGTGTGTTAAAATAATTATAATCTTGAGAAAGAGATTATTTTTTTGCTTTGGCTTTTTGTCCTTCAGGATGATGTGGGTGGCTCTAATAAGCCCTATAAGTTGTATCATTTGCTCAGTACGGACCAAGTCATGCTGTGCACAGATATAACACCCAGAAATTTTAGCAGCCACTGAGGCTGCGCTACAACTTTAAACACCCAATAACAAACTAAAATGCATGTAAAATGCATGCACCATCATGCACGTGCATGTAGTTGAGCTACATTTTTTTACCTGTTGGAAAAATTACTTCTTTGAACATTTGCACTAGGTAGTTAGTTACTAGGTGACATTTGTGCCAGGTAGTTACATGAAAACCTTACTTAGGTTTTCAATATCCTTAAGTAGATAGCATATTAACAGTGCCTGTCTAAATATGTCTGGTTCAAACAGCTTCAGAATTCATGGTAAGTTTACTTAGAATAGCTGGTTCTGGGTTTTTTCTTAGTGCTATTACCTCTTATTAATACAATGCTTTTGCAGTGCAATTGCTCAAAAATCAGTTGTGTAAAAAATAACATGCAAAGGTCCAGAAAAAGCAATGCCTACTCTCAATACACGGCATTTTTGCCTGGGGCTCCATTGCTCTATGGAAGTTGTGTATTAAAAGATAGTACAAAAACATACATGTTTCAGACACTCTGAACTTTGTCCTCATCCTGTGATGTTACAGGAAAGAAATCAGAAAATGAACAAACAGCACAGATTTGCACAAGAAAAGGCTATTGGAGTTGGGACAGGACAGCCATTCCTGATGCAGAAGGAAAGCTTCAGCATGCTTTGTACTCTGGAGAGAGGGTTCAAGCAAAGTTCAGCAATTTATCCTTGAGATCTGTTTATTGGTTGTGACTGCAAATGCCATGGGCCAAATTCAGCTGTAAGTAAGTGGAAATTCCTTTCAGTCAGAGCTGAGTTTGGTTCCAAGAGGCTCAAAAGAGTGGTGGTAAATCTGAAAGAGCCTGTACTGCAGCTTCCACTACAGGCTAATTCTGCTGCTCTGCTATCTAGTGCAACACCAATTACATCTACACCTGCAAGCTTAGATTATATGGGTAAACCAACCTTCTGAACAATGATTGTGAACTACTAAGTCCTTCTTCTAACAATTAGGTTCAAAGAACTACTTGGCTAATCATGCATGATAGGTGCAAAGTATCTTGATAAGATTTGTGTAAAGAAATATTAAAGACTAGGGAAAGGACTCATTGAAAAACCTTACAGAGGAAATAGAAATAATTCCTTAATGAAACCAGCAAAGCAAACTGTATGACCATTGTTAGAACAGTAAAAATGACCATATAACTCCTATTAAAACTTCTTCCAGGGAGGTTTGAAGGATAAAAGCTGTCACGGATGCATATCTTTAAAAATAGTATCTCATACTGAAAAGCAAAGCTAAACATCCTTAGAAGTTACATACTTCAGACTACTTCAGTAAATGAAAAACTTTGGTTAACAGTGAATACGAGAGATAAACAATCTTAGGAGCTATGCAAAAGGAGAATTCAAATTACAATTTAAAATACAACACTGAATGGGATTAACACTTCACTTGAATATTTTTTTATAGACAATTGCTTCATTGAAGCCAGAATAGGAATACAATGAAATAGACTGAGGATGATAAGAAATTACCTTTGAGACAAAAAATATTTATTCTTTTATACCAACTGGGGAAAAAAGATGCAGAGAAGAATACTTCAGAAGAGAATAGCCTCAAGACGCTGCAATATAAGTTTTGCACAAGTTCAAGTACTAATATAACAATATCCTTCTAACATTGTTATATCAGTTTAACAATGTAAGAGTCCACAAGATTTTGCAATAACTGCACATCTTTGCATTTATTTCAATAATCAAAGCCTGTACAAAACTGAAGCTCCAACCTACACACTTATATGATGATAGGTAACACAGATGCCTCTATTTCCACCATCTGCCTGTATTCTACCACAAGTTGTTGCTCCTCTTGGTTGGTCTTACCTCCTCCCTCAGATCAATACAATCACTATGCCTCTCTTTCTCTCACAACACCTACACTTTCTACTATGCTCAAACAGCTAACCACATTTTGGCAGTCAGGAAAATCAGAACAACTCAGTCTTCGAGCAACTTTTACTTCAGTTTCTTCCTCAAAGCCTTTCTTTATATTGGTAAGTATTGAACAATCAATTAAAATGCCCCAAATTATGGTGATTCTTTACTATGACTTTATCCAAGGAAGTGAATGCTATAATACGAAATAACAGCCAGTGCCATCACTTGCATTATGCCTTTGGAGAGAATAATGCAGTAGTAGTAAAAGTGGTTAAAGTAATCCTCTAACATTTAAAAGGCATTTACCCATGGGGCAAATGAAAATCTAGGAAGTGGATGAACTGTGCAAGTCAGCATAATCTATTTTTATTGCTTACTAAAAAAGCCTCACATGTTAATATTCTCAAATAAGATCAGGCCATAAATGCATAAACACAGTAATAAATGAATAAAAAGAAGCATTATAACAATTCATATGATTTTTATAAGCCATCATCACCATGCGTAAGTATGTATCTGTTCACTGACTTTATTAAAAGCAAGATTGTGGTCTCCCACATGCTGTTATATTGGCATAAAAAGATCATACAGAAGCAGCAGATGGGGTGAATAAAAAAAGAGAAAAGAACTTCCTATTGCAGGACAAACAGCCACTGTAAACAACCATGAGCAAACCCCTCTGATGAAGGGAGTTGGATGAAAGTGCACAGGGTGGCTTTGGGAAGCAGTACTAGCTCACAGTGTTTATTTCACACATGAGACCAAATGCCTACCTCTTTTGTGAAGCAACTTTCATGGGGAAACAAGCAACACTTTTCTCTACACCACCCATTCTAATTGGAAAAAGAAAGTATGATTTCAGGAAAGCCTTGGACTGCTTAAAACAATGCTTTTTTCCATAGTTGTATCAGCACAACTTGCACGTATTCAAGGACACACTACCATTCTAGTTGCTGCACTTGGAAATTGGACATACAAAGGATTTTGGGACAGTTACGCTCCCTACCCTCTTTTATCCCCAGGCCATACATACTGTAATGATCCTCAGATGTCCCTCCTGGTTACAAGACAAAATGTAAACAAAGACTTCAAACTTCAGTTACTTTGGTATCCTTTTCTTATGCCAACTAATTTACATTAGTCAGAGGAATGTGATATATATTTTCAGTGCTCCTTTGTTGACTACAAACATCCTATTTTCCCTTGCTTGCATAATGTTTGCCTGTGACATTAGCACTGCACAGACACAAAGCTAAACACACTACCATGTAGTTCACTCCTTTGTAATGTGTAGTTTCTGTATAAATTGTTAATTTTTTCAGAACACTTACACTGTTAACCAATGTTGATGCTTACACATTTAATGTCATAACTGCTCTTTAGTAGAATTCATTGCTCAGAACTTATGAAGTCACTGGAGTCCTAAAAATTCTGAGCAATCTATGCTCTTGTTCAATTACTGCTGGAAATTCTTAGCACCCAAAATGATTATTATATTTTGCTTATTTCATACTAAAAATTAATATTTTTAGCTCATCACTTACATTATTGCAACTCAGAAAAATAAAACCTAGTATTTGCTGTTGCTACTTCTTCTTCCTTACCTTCTCATATCCTCCTTTATGTGCAGATTGATCAGCTCTTTCGGAACATGGAAAGAGAGGGTTGTCTCAGCCATCTGTTCCCGGATCCGCATCCACTTGTTATCAGAAGTAGGGAATCTATATAACTTACAGATTGGGTTTTTTAACACTGCAGAGAGAAAAAATTATATCATTACTTTACTGTGGTTATATGACTCTCTGAAAATTTATGACAAAAATTATATTCAAAAATAAAACATTATTTCCTGCCTTGCTTCCAGAGTTAATTTTAGAACCATTACAATTCTATTAAAAACATTAGATTGTTATTTAATTTATTATAGCAGCATGTGGAGGACAAAGTATTACTAGTAGAGTAGATAAATCATGTTTTCCCTGCACAGTAGGTATCCTGTGAATTTAGCATTTCAGTGTAGTGGGAACGTAAATTATAGTCTCTATTCTTACACTTTGGCTACAGTTGGAAAAAATGAAATGCAGAAACAGACAATGAACTCACATACCGCCAATGCCATCGCTCACCATCTGCTAGAATCACTCACGTTGCTAATAAATTGCATGGCAGAAGTGAAGCATGCCTCAGTTTAGCTATACCTAATACATCTTCTCCACGATATGCACACACAGAAGTCACTAATACAGATGGTGTGCATCTACATTAAAGGAAACTTGACCACTGATGTGGTCAAAAGGATGTCATTTTATAGTCAACCTGATCACTGACTTCATCAATAGACTGCCACTACATAAAAATAACAAACCTATAAATATGTTACACACACTGTTCTCAGTGTCTATCTTGAGACAGGAAAATCACATTACTTGATGTCTTGGAGGTCTTACTTAAAAACCCACCATAATTTTTATCTTAAAGCTCTCACGCGTTAGCTATGTTTCCGTTCAGACCTTACAATGATGGTCTATAATAAAGGAGAGAAATAGCTATTCTCTCCTTTCCTTCCTTCATTTGTTTTTTTTTTTCTCCTCCCTACTCTTAACTAATTTTGCAGAAAGAGCAAATGAGGAAAAAGCTGAGAAAGAGAAGTTTGATCTGACAAGCTTACTTGGAGACAAATGATTGTCATTTAACACACTTATCATACAACTCAGAATGACTTTGGACAGCCATTCAAATCCTCCAACAGTACCTTCCTATCAGCCTTCTGGAAAAAGCTGCCTCATAGCAGGCTCCAACTGATCTGCCACTGAATGGCCTATAACTCCTAGGAATGCATTTCCCATGTGTGCTGCAAGGAACCTGTTGCTGTCAAAATGACATCTACTAATAGAAATTTCAGCTTCAGAACTCACTTCCACCATTATTGCTTATGTAGGCTTATTTATGGGGAATCAAAAACACAGACCAAGTTTTTGAATGTACACAAACTGTCTTGTCTATTTAATCAAACTTTTTTTACCAGAAGTCCTTTCGGAAAAGCCTAAAACAAGACTAAACTTGAAGAGAAACTGGAAGTTTTTTTAGAGTCATTTTGCCTTTACTTAGCAACGATTTTACTTACAAAAACTAAGTTCTGACTCACTGTTATGAAATAGACCTAATAAATGCTTGATAGCTATGGCATAACATATGCTGAATAACAGCAATTTTTCTTTACTATTAATACCCCAAATAATTCAATGTACAAGCATCTTAACAGACATTACACAGCTCCAGAAACCTCATCACGCAGACTTAACTAGTGTCTACTACAAATAAAAAAATCCCTTCTAAGTCCTTTGCCTATGATCAACTTAAAACTTAGTGTCTGGGCTTTATTATATTACTTGATTAAAACATGCTGTAATGCTTTCCTATTTTCCTCCTTTTTTGCTGAGATACTTCTAATTAACAAAATCAGTTTTGCCAACATTATCAACAGCCTTTGTAAATCACGAAGTAGATATATCGTACCAATCATCTTCCAGTAACAAGACAGGGAATGACAATATTCAGATGTCAGGGATGGCTCAAGAAAGTAGGGGCTAATTCAGATCTGCCCTTAATGAGACACTTGCCAAAACACAGATGATGATTTAATGGTGACTTTGTCATTCTTGTGTGGGTGGCATTTTTTTGTGTATGTGTGTGTGGGATTGTTGTGGGTTTTTTTGTTTTTAATTCCACCTGTTCTCTAGGAAGCAGGTTGATGATTTTTTATTATGATATTTCTAATATTAGGATATGTTTTATTAAGATGTTTTAGTAGGATATTTCAAACAATGATGCCGCAGGCACAAATATCTAGTTCCTAAGAAGTTATCAAAGGACGTTTTTCCAAGAACAGCCTTTAAATTTGTACTCAATCTATTACATTCAAAAATTCACATTTGTCTGTGAGAACTTAACGCGCATATGTAGCTCCACAATCTGTTTCCTCTTATCTCCCCACCATTACCACACCACCATGGGGAAAAAACTAAGCCAAACGAAAGAAAAAAACCCAGCCAAACTGCAGCATGACAGCAAGGGAGACCAGGATTAACTTTGAAAAGTTGGATCAAAATGTTGTGACTTTTATCATTGTCAGAACCATTAAACTACAATTCAAGTATTACCTCCAAGTCTGTATTTTCAGATGGGGATAATCTGAAATGTGTTGCAAGTTTAATAAAAAATAATAATAAATAGATATATATAGTCAAAACATCTCTCCATGGGTTATGAAGAAAATTTCATTTAAAAACTGAGAAAAAAAACCCTACTTGAAGTATCACTAAAGCTTGAGATCATCAACAGGAGCGGCAAAATACTCGACATCATGTGTTTCCATAAAAATCTCGCGTTCTCCTTTCCAATTACAACAATAATTGCTTTTTAATTACAAGTCATCTAAGAACAAATTCCAGAAGGCATGTAAAACCACTCAAATAGTAAGAATAGCAAGACTAGATTTGTTTCTTATAAAAAGTAGTTATTAAAATGACTCAAAGATTCATAAAGGTAATCCTTCCTATATTCAGACAGTGATCATGAAAAACACTGAAAAAACCCAACCCAACAGATGAACTGCTGTGTTTAAAAAGAGAAAAACCTATTCTAAAAGCCTTTCTCTATGGCAATGAAGCCTAAAAGCCAATGCCATATATTTAACTAGCCATGTTTCTGGAAATTCTCATTTTTAAATTTTAAGACCTCTGTGGTTTTATTCCATGCAATATCCTTCACACTTCTTCCCCTGCAAGTAAAATGAAAACATAATAAAAGATTGAATACAATTTCATTTTTGTTCCCTATTGAACATAGATCAAAACATACTGCTGCCATATATTCATTTACTGGCAGTGTTTCTAACTACATCTTCCTTTGCCACACAGGTGTATTATGCATACAACCTCAGAAAGAATAATTAAAACTTTCTTATTTTTTGCTTAATTTCCATTACTTTTATTCTCTTTTTTATTGCAAAGTGCAATTTGTTTACATGCAAACTATCAGCAAACTCTCCAGTGGTATAAACAAATAACTGAATTTCAAGACACACAAAGTTAATCTCTTGGGGTATAAATGGAATAGTGATAAGCCTCTGAAATATGATACTCATTCCCACTCATTCAATAAGTGCCTCATAACTCACTTGAGGGCTGTGAGTTCCTTATATTAAGATTCAAATTTCAGAGGAATGCCAATGTGCATCTACTCCTACAGACTTCAAGATTCACACAGGGGTATTTTTTCAGTTTCATAGTTTTGAAGGCCTGATAAACCACAGGAGATAGGAAAAGAATTCTTTACAACAGTATATACATGTACTAAATACATATCTATATAGAATATATACTGCACTGTAATAGTTCTGTGTGTACACAGCAGGAAAAGTAGTGCAGTCAATGCTGATGTTATCAGGTTGCCTGTAATATACTTGTACTATATTACTAATATTGCTCCTTTCCCTTCAGACCCCGTTTTTGATTGCCTCTGATTTGCCACACAAATTTATCTGGCTTAAACTGATTATTTTCTGAAATTTCCAGCTGCACAGAATCAGGCCAGAAATCTGCAACAGAAAGCTCTGTGCTTTATAAACTTGAATTCTGACAGTAGATCTTTTACAGAGATGTGCAATTTCACCATATATGACAACAACATAAGCACTGGGAGAGAAATTTCAGTTTGTAAAAACTCAAAACTTGAACTTTACACCTCCTACATGCACCAAAGGTCTACCTGTACTGAAAATTCTTGCATCTTTACCAGTTTCTAACACCACCAAGACTGTGCACATGACACTTATACAGAGTGGATGAATATGTTTAGGCAGAGCTACTGTGTGGTACAATATACTTAAGGGCAACACCATTAACCATGTGAGAAAGCCAGTCTCCAGCCAACACAGGAATTTGATCCACATGAAGCACAGTCACGGTGGCGTGCTGGGGAAGAAGTCTGACTGGGTGGGCAAAAAGGGTGAGAATATAAAAGGAGAGCTAAAAATTTATAAGAAAAGAAATTGGGAATTCAGTAAAGAGACTTGGACTGACAAAACCCGAAACTGGTGCCAGGTGTCAGCAGGGAAGTGGAGGCAATGCTGGAGTGAGAAGGAAACTACAGGAAACAGACTGAAGAGTATGTATTTACTAGGACAAACTTCCTGTAACTGAAAACTCTTTCCAATATCCTGTGTGCTGTCATTTCTTGCACATGCATCTGCAGTTCTGATTTTTCCCAACTCTTTTAAATAACAAAAAATGACAAACTAAACAAAAACCCACCCTAGTAATGTTGGGTGGGGGTTTTGGTTTTATATTGTGTGTTTGTATATGAGAACAATAAATGTAGAAATGTTAAGCACTGTTTAGATAAACAAAAAAGTCATGTGCAAATACTCTTGACAAAGTGATCTAAACTTTAATAATCATAAAATTGGCATCTACCTTGGAAGTTCCAACAAAATACAACCCCCAAACTACTGCATTTCCCCATAAAAATAAAAACAAACTAACAAATACCACCCCCCCAAAAAAAAAAAAAACAAACCACAAAAAAAACCCACAAA
>NDXB01001257.1:0-27847 GCA_002631895.1 Agapornis roseicollis | reverse complement strand
CCCAAAACTACTGCATTCCCCAAAAAAAAAAAAAAAAAACAAACAAAAACCCCCCCCCCAAAAAAAAAAAAAACAAACCACAAAAAAAACCCACAAACAACTCACTCAACAAAGACAGCAAATGGAAAGAAATCAGCTGTGAATCAGTATCATTTTCCCTGTACAGAAATGTAATTTCTTTAAGACCCACTTATGGGGATGACATACAGAATCAGAATCAAGGAATGGCTGCACTGAGTTAGGCCAAATTGTTCAACTGGCTCTGTATCTTGTCTCCAAGAGACATAAATAGACACCTAAATATGCAAGATACTCTTCCTGCCTCCGGCGATTTTCAGTTCAGGAATTTCTGGAGCCAGATGTAGTTCCTGTGTATTTAGTAATTCTCAATTAGTATCATTTCCACAAACATATCTAGTCTCATGTTAAACTGTTGAAAAGAAATGGCAGCTCTGAAGGATTTTTTTTCCTTGCTCAACAAGTCACAGAAAAAAATCACAGCATTCATACATACATGGAAAAAACCTACTTTTTGAAGGCTTCTAGTGCTTCCTTCAGACTGCAAAGCTAGTCTAGTAAGTCTGTCCTATCAGTGAAGTCATATGGACAAGTTTCATTAAGGGCTTTGTCCTCAAATGTATGCAGCAAACACAAAATTCTTGACAGCACTATGGTTTCAGATAACCCATATAACTTATTTGTGACATTGTTACTGCAGAGTAATGGAGATTCATAAACTTGGGCTCATAAAACTTTTATGGTGCAGCATATCAGCATGTAATATTTCTCAGTATAATGAAAGAGAAATAGATCTAGTTGAACACTGGACACTTTAGCCCAGAGTTCACCCAGAATTGAGAACACCCTGCCCACAGCTTCCTTCATTTTAGGACATACAGCTTCCAGATCAAACTGAAATTGCCACTTCATCAACTATGAGAGAGATTAATTCTCCAGGGTTTGAGGTTACAAATAATGCATAATTAACAGAACATTAAAAGACAAAACTATCAGGTTAATTCCATGCCCACTGAAGCACTGACAGTCTTGAAAACCATTGAATGGTAAAGATACAGAAGTGCTTGTTTCAGAAAGCATAATTGACA
The DNA here is from genome assembly GCA_002631895.1 of Agapornis roseicollis. NCBI lineage: Eukaryota > Metazoa > Chordata > Aves > Psittaciformes > Psittacidae > Agapornis > Agapornis roseicollis. The sequence goes on along the minus strand of NDXB01001257.1, from coordinate 26,741 downwards.
CATATTACTGGAAGTTTTCCTCACATTTCTCAGTAAAATGATACTGTTAAATAGGTAAAAATATTAAAATATTAAAAATTTGTGCATCATTTGAAGAGCCTTTTAAGAGCTCTGCCCCAAGTCTTTGTGATTTCTTCAGGATCTGACATAGCATTGCAACACATTTTTTACAGATGTTAGAATACTTACCTGCACTTAATGAAGGCAAATTGTCTTTACCACTTACGCCTTCAGTGGCTGTACACTCACGAACCAACGCACACTACAAAAGAAATGCAACAACAAATGTAACACATTCAGGTATTACAAGAAAATTCATAGCAGTTTATAAAAGGCAGACTGAAAAACATCACTGATAATGAAACCTCTCAGCCCTTAATTATAATTTACATTTTCCTCTTTATATTCCTGTTCTATTATACTGTAACACAATCAGAGCTATAGCAGAGAAAATGGCAAAATATGATCAGCTATTTTATAATAAACCAGAAAGGTTTCTTAAAGCAGAGGTTAAAATAATTTTTGACAAGTTCTGTCCTTTCAGAGAGCTTTCTGGTGACAATGCAGCTTCCACATGCAGTGTCAGAAAGCACCCCATTAATTTTTAAACAAGGGAAAAGTAGAAACCACAGAAAGTCTTTAAAATGTACTCATAGTGTGTAACTGAAGTAATTTGTTATACAAGTGAACTGGAAGATTTGTTTGATCAGGGTATAAAGGTATTAAAAGTTCATGGCAAAATCAACAATGTAAACCTATGTTAAATGCACATTTTTAATGCTTCTCCTACCCCCAGTCAGAAAAAAAAAAAAAACAACAGATAGCCTTTAAAGGTGACAGGGAGCTCTGAGGGCTTCCCCAGTTCCTAGATACTCTGTTGCAGAGCTTAAATCAAAGAGCAACACATGATGTACTGTCCCACCAGTTCATATCTCAGACCAAATTTAACTATCACCTTACATCTCCATGAGGAATTCCCTGTACATAGTTAATTTAATGAGTTGTCAAACCTGATTCAGAACTTATTTCTTTGAAATAATTCAATAACTTTACAGTCTCACAATTGCATCCTCACTATGAACATAGAAACCAAAACTTCATGGTGCAACTAATACATAAAAACTAAGGAATCCTTTAAAGACCACAGAAAATAGAGCTTTTATGAGGCTTGTCTTTCTTATAGAATCATAGAATAGTTAGGGTTGGAAAGGACCTTAACATCATCCAGTTCCAACCACCCCTGCCATAAGCAGGGACACCCCACACTAAACCATGTCACCCAATGCTTCATCCAACCTGGCCTTGAACACTGCCAGGGATGGAGCACTCACAACCTCCCTGGGCAACCCATTCCAGTGCCTCACCACCCTAACAGGAGAGAATTTCCTTCTTATATCCAATCTAAATCTCCCGTTTAAGTTTGAACCCACTACCCTTTGTCCTATCACTACAGTCCCTAATGAAGAGCCCCTCCCCAGCATCCCTATAGGCCCCGTTCACATACTGGAAGGCTGCTATGAGGTCTCCACGCAGCCTTCTCTTCCCCTGGCTGAACAGCCCCACCCAGCCTGTNCAGCATCCCTATAGGCCCCGTTCAGATACTGGAAGGCTGCTATGAGGTCTCCACGCAGCCTTCTCTTCCCCTGGCTGAACAGCCCCAACTTTCCCAGCCTGTCTTCATATGGGAGATGCTCCAGTCCCCTGATCATCCTCATGGCCCTCCTCTGGACTTGTTCCAACAGCTCCATGTCCTTTTTATGTTGAGGACACCAGAACTGCACACAATATTCCAGGTGAGGTCTCACGAGAGCAGAGTAGAGAGGCAAGTATATAGAACCCCCTAGACTCATAGAATCAATTAGGTTGGAAAAGACCTTTAAGATCATGAAGTCCAACCATTATCTTAGGACTGCCAAGACCACCACTAAATCATATCACCGGGGGCCACATCTACACAGGTTTTGAACACTTCCAGGGATGGTGATTCCACCACTAACCTCGGCAGGCTGTTCAAATACCCGATTACCCTCTCTGTAAAGAAATTTTCCCTAATATCCAATGTAAACCTCCCATGGTGCAGCTTGAGTATATAACCTCTTGTCCTATCACTTGTCGCTTGAGAGAAACATCAACCCCCACCTCACTACAACCTCCTTTCAGGTATTTTTAGAGAGTGATAAGGACCCCTCTGAGCCTTCTCCAGACTAAACAACCCGAGTTCCCTCAGCCATTCCTCATCAGACTTATCCTCCAGACCCTTCACCAGCTTTGTTGCCCTTCTCTGGACCCACTCCAACACCTCTATGTCTTTCTTGCAGTGAGAGGCCCAGAACTGAACACAGGATGCCAGGTGCAGCCCCATCAATGTCAAGTACAGGGTGATGATCACTTCCCTGGCCCTGCTGACTATGCTATTTCTGGCTCCCCCAGGCTAGACAGAGCTCATTCACTATATCCCAAATAATTGTGGGAAGCTTCTGTCCACATTTTGAAATAGAAGAAAACACCACTCTATGCTACCACTTTAAGGCATCATTGTTATGCAATCTCTCCCATTGATTTCCCCCACCACTGTGCGCTCCCATGAAATGCAGCTGAACCTTCCCCTTTGCAAGGGGATTCATCTCTTCTTTGGCTTGCTTGTCTGTCATTCTTTTGAGGTTTGCAATACTGCGGGCACAGATTGCACATAAAAAAACATGGATCTCAAGGGCAGAAAATGGAGGAACTGTTCAAGGGAAAAAGAAGATTTATGGTGTCTCTATGGACAGTTTTTGATTAGGAGTGAATCAAATATGTTCAGTTGAGATCAAAATTAGCTCTTTTTTTCCTAAAGAAGGGGAGGGACTAGGAAACTAAGGATAGAAAATAACTCTTCAGGTTTTCATTAAAAACTATTTTTAGTTCAGGGTTATTAAGTGTACATAGTACTTTATTCTGGAAATTTTTTATTAAGTCTATAACCAAACTTGGAATTAGCAATTCATGTATTTGGCAAAGCTGATCATTCCAATTAAGGCTCACAATGAACTGAGTTTCTACCTTTTGATCCTGGGCATTTGTTGTTATGTGGTCTGTTTCACCATCCTCTAGCTCTCCCATCTTCACAAGATTGACTTCAATGGTACCAACTGTCTTCCCACCATCAGAAGTCCTAGGGAAAAAAACCCACACATTGAATCATCTGCAGCACTGCATGCGTTCACTAAAAACACTGTTGATAAACATATAGTTCCCTCTCCATTCTGACAACTATGTCCCTGTCAACGACAGGGGGGTTGGAACTAGATGATCTTAAAGTCCTTTCCAACCCTAACCATTCTTTGATTCTATGATTCTAAACACAAACCAAATGCTAACAATAAGGCATATTGTATTTTCTCCAAATTCTTTAAAATTGCAATCATAGTTTTCCCCACAAAACTGAGGATAGGTAAGTGCTATAAATAATGGAAGAACCCATGAATATGCCAAACTTTTATTCTAGACATTATTATGTGTGTGAACTGTGAAAGAAAGGGCTGTAACACTGCACCAATACCTTGCTTATGAGCTTCAATCTCATTGCACAACACAGTGCTTTATTTCTTATCATAATCTGTGAAGAAAGGACATGCTCAGTATACTAATAAACCTCCTGCTAAGCCAAAATAATGAAACTGATCTGAATATCACTTTTCCTTTCCAAGTCCTTCTGTAGAGTAATTATTCAGAATCAGCCCCATTTCTTCAACTATATGGGAGAAGATAATATAGTTCCAGATGAACTCCTTTATTATCATCTCTGCAAACAGTTTACTTCCAATTAAGTGAAAATAAGTAGCAATTCAGATTTACATCTCCTAAAAGTACTGCTCACTACCTTTCAGGAGAAACTAAGGTTTAAACTCCAAAGAGATACTGAGTGCTTTTCAGCTTTCACTAGTAGCAAAACACCAAGGTTAATGGTGCAGTCTATCTTCCTTGGCTTATTCTGAACAACTGGATTTTTTGAAAGAAAGGAAGAAGGCTAACAGATCATTTAATAATAATGAAGAAGGTAGAACAACAGCCACCAAGTAAAAATCAGCAAAAGGAAATGATGAGATTAAGTTCAGCAGAATTGCAAAATCACAGAGAGGAATGAAAAGAATGAAAACAAATGTGTTTGGGGTAATACCGTGTGTAGTCTCAGAAGCAAAGATGAGAAGTGATGGAGCACGACAAAGGATACATAGAAAAGTGACTAGAGGGCTGGCAATAAAAAAGAAAAAAATACTTTCAGAAACAGTAATATTAGAAAAAAGTGTTTCCATTAAAACCCGCCACATTCCTAGGGCAATTCTTGCTGCAGGAAAACATCAAACCCCCTCAACACAGACACCCTTTGAGAAGTTCAAAAAACGGTCCTTACATTGTATTAGTATAGGAAAGAAAAAAATAAAAACCAAACCAAATAAAAACCAGCCTTCTCCTCATTTCACCAATCAGGAGAAAGACTGCAATCCAAGGCCTGGCCTGCTGCATGGAACAATACCATGCGGAGGCACCACAGCTGTACAGCTCCATGAGATAATTCCCACTGCCTTAGAAGTGCTAAGAACCCCTGAGCAGCACTGCGCCGACACACATTGTCTCCTGCTCTCAAGCAGGGCAGGCCCTGGACGTTGCCATGCACAGGCTTTCCCAGAGTGCCTGCTCACGTCCCAGGTAGGAGCAGCCTGTCTCTGAGTTTTCCTTGCACAATTTGACATCATCTGTATTTCTGCATACAGCACAAGGCCTTAATTAATTCAGAGCATGCAAAACCTTCACACTGACTCAAGTTAAACACATACGTCAGTCTTTTCAGGCATGGATACTTATTCATCATGCTAAATCAAAACTTTCATTTTTAGTCTTGTATGTCCTCTTTATGCAGCTACCCTCAAGCTTCAAATTTAAATAATTATTTTGGTTGCAAACCATTATTCTTTAATATGTGACTCATTAAAATACATTCATCTTGTAACTACACAAATTAAATTTGTTCTTATATAAAACCTTGCAAAATAGACATAATTCTTCATATTTTACATGTTTCACTACTTCATTTCCTCTAAGCCAAATTCATTACTGACAATAAAATAAAGGAACAATAAAAAATGAACCAATTCCAGATAGCCTCGCAACCAAAGTAGCCTATGTTAATTAACAAAGCACACAAAAGAAATAAGAAGGGTTCAATGTCCAAAGGGTTTTTATGAGCAAAAATGTACAGTAATTTTGAAATGCATGAGAAGAACTTAACTGCCTTCTGAATGAAGAACATTCCCCTGAGTTGCTACAGCTTAGTGGTTTGATTTCATTTGTTTTCTCCTTCCCATGTCAAACCAGCATGCAAACTAGGCTAACTGAACAAATGGACTACAGCATTTCCAAGGAGAAAGGGAATACAACAGATGTTATCAAGTCACCTATGCCTTTAAAAATCAGAGGAAAATGTGTGGCTGTGAGACTGAGAATTTTTCAACAGCTTAATGTGTCCCAACTAAAGCGTACAAGTAGATGACCTCATTACCAGGCTGACATAAATATGCAATAGCACTTTGCTGTTATTCTAGTCTGAAAGGAAAATGTTGCATTTGACTTTCAGAAGTAAAATCTTGCCCATCATTTTTTAGGAAACATATTTTTCTAAGGCTAAAGACACCTGCAAGTCTGAGACTGACCTACATAAAATAGATCTGATTTAAAGCTACATCAGAGGAAATTAAGAGTATAAGGAGATGTTGAGCAAAATGGAGCTTAATTTGCAAATGAACTGCTACAAGGCAAAAAGGCATATTGCTCAAGTAAAACAAAATTAAAAAATAAATGAATGAAAAAAAAAAGCCAACTGGGATTTCACAGTCTTTGTCTCCCTTCCTTTAGAACACTAAACATTCCCCCTCATTGCTGTTATTAGAGGTTTGGCCTCAGTACAGCAGTGGGCAGTGTATTGCTAGCCTGCACAACTAGCAGTACAGATTTGGAAGCTTACTCTTATACACGTTTGATTTCGTCTCAAAATCACTCCCGTTCTGGTCTAATATATATATAATATTACAATTTGAAACATGCAGTATCTGCAAGAGAAGGTCATGCAACAGAATAAAACTAAATGGTGGGACACTGCGTTGCAGTTATACTACTTCCTCCATTTCTCTTCTCTTTCTACATGGAAATATGAAAATACAATTAAAACAAAACGAAAACAAGAAACAACAACAAAAAACCCCAACCACCCTATGCTACAGGCATGCAAATCAACAAAGAGCTGTATAAATGCCCAAGCAGAGAGTGTCATTAGCTGTGTCAGACACTGTGAATGTAAAATACCACTGGTGCATAAGTCTGTAAACAACAGACACATTTAAAACTTTCAAGCAACATCAGGAGATTAAAATTTAGCTTGAAAGAAAATTAAAAGCAAAAACCAGAAGCTATGCACTGGGAAAAATAAGTAAAGTCTAGTGATTATACTTGGATAAAAATTTTTATTACTTTACTTTGCACTAACAGAAACAGGATTGCACGCATACATACACATATGTACACACTTCATGCCATTTGCCTGGACAGACAGGAAAAGACAATCTCACACATACACACTGATGCTCAAGAGAGCATAAGGAGAATAATTAATTAGTTTAAGACTACTTCATATTGCATTAGGACAGAATCAGCTCATTTACTGCAGCTTAATGAAAGCAAAAAGTCTACTCTGTACTCTAGCAGTGCAGTGAAGACTGTCCCTTCATTAGATGGCTCATGGTCATGTAACAAGAGATGCAGTAGACCTAAAAGACAAAGGATTATATCTTCATAAAACTGCAGAGTGACAGTAGGGATGAGGAATATAGCATTAAGAATAATAATGAAAAAAGAGGCCCATATATGGCTCAAACTCGCATTTATGGAGTTGGAAAACTGCCGATTGCATTCAGAAGCTTGGGAGAAGGAGTACCAACAGCCTGCAGAGCATCTGCATTTGGAATATGACCAATGAAAAGGAGATCAAGTGTTAGGAGCATGATTTCTAAACCAGATTTTTGAATCCAGTGTCACAAGATGCAGGCTTTGGCAGCAAAGCTAGCAATGTTTCAGTCTATCCCTAACCATGCAGCGTAACATGACTGCACACTGCAGTGCTCACTGTACCTACCACAGCCATAAGCCTGTGCTAGTTCACACTCACTAAGCTCACTAAGGACCCATCTTCTGCTGAACCTTGTGAAGGGGATACCAAGTGAAGCAGTTTGTTTTGAACTTAAAAACAAATACCCAAAAACAAATTAAAAAAAAAAACCCAAACCCATAAACTTCTATCAGTGTTAAAAGTAACACTTCTGTGCTACGTTCTACTTACTCACTGAGCCAAACCACAGACTTTTGAAACCATCATGAAATCAGCTCAGGCTTAAAACTACAATTACTTACTAATGTTTCTAATATGAACTTGTACTTTATTATACACATGGATTTTTCTACCATACTAAGTCCTCAAGAATCACCAGGTCAGTATTGGTTCCCTCAAAGGCAAGGTAAGGAGCTAGAAAGCAACATCACAAGCAGCAGGAATACATGCTCACCTGAATACTTCTAGCAACAAAAGGATCCAAGCATCCAGAAAGAAAGAAGGTAACAAGCTAATGGTAGAAAAGCAAATGAGCCAGAAGGACTGAGAACAGCAGCTATTTGCCTCCAATGCTGTCCACATCAAGTCTCACTGTTGCACAGTGAATATGCAAATTTAGGCCTGCTAATTGGTTCCCATGGCCATGCTTTTCTTCCAAAAAATAAAACAGAAAACAAAAGCAAACCAAAACCTCAAGAATACAAGGAAAGAGAAGCAGACAGTGTATTTGCACAGCTATGTCAATTATGCATGACAAAGTGAGTGACTGCTTCCTGAAACGCAAATTGCATGACTTGCCATCTAGCAGGCAGCCCCTTTTCTTCAAAGCATAATACACAATAAATGCCATTAGTATAGACTAATACCGCATTCTAAGGTAAATAAAGTTTTTCACTGTTCAATTCCTTCTCAGTTTTCATGATCCAATCTACAGTTGATTAAGCTTCATGTCAATACAAGTTTCACCTCAACTGAATGGACGATTTGCCTGGCTTATAATGCCAAGCTATTGTTCAGCTGCTTCCTGTGGTGGATGATATGACATGAAGCAGCCAAGAAACAATTTCAGGACGGAGATCAAGTAAAAATAGTTGTAGGCAGACTTGGACTGAATTTTAATGGGGAAAAGCAGCTAAATACATAGTATTTTATAGTCATCATTTGCTAATGAAGTTATATGTACATAAACGACTGCAAGTATTAGTGTGCTGCTTTCAAATTGTCTTTAGTTAAACATTATGAATGTAACTACTACTAAAACGCAGTTACATGTCTTCCGGCCTACTGAACTACATGATGCTTGCAGGACAGTGCTAGGAGGGAGGGAAGTTGGAGGGACTTTCTTTAAAGGAGTCTTGGAGTTATTTTTTTTTTGAACTTTCCGAAAATAACTATGGTTAATTTTTATGTCCTTTATTTGAAGGAAAGAGGTTCAGTCCCACCCAAGATAAATGAAAATAAGGCACCTAAAAAAATCAGATTGATAGACAAAAAGATATGGTCCAAGAGACAGGTGATCTGTATAATTCATGTACTGCATCCTAGCTCTTGGTTTTGTATGGTTAGTTCCAACAGAGTTCTTGTTTACAGGGGCAAAGGATGCAAGCGGCATTGATATTACCCTAGTTTCATCTTGAAGTACCCTACTTAACAATTTTGTACTGTCTACATAGAGGAGCATCTCAGACAGATGGAACTTAGTTTTACAGAGAGAGCAAAAGAGCACTTTCACCTTTTTCTTCTGCTGCTTCTTACATGTAACTTACTGGAAATCATACCAAAATCACCCAGTTAAATACGACCTTCTTGGGAACTGGCAAACTACTACCACAGGGGAACCAGCTAATGGAAATACTAATTGCTAGCTCTTTACAGAAAGCCTCAACCAAGCAAAAAACCACATTGTGCTAGCCTTAAAAGAAAGGCATGGCAAAAAGATCCTCTAAACTGAACACAAAAAAAAAAAAATATTCAAACCCCTATTATTAATTACTAAAATAGCAATCATTATCTAACTCATTTACAAAGAAAAAAAGGATGTGTGCTTTTATTTTTTTTTTAATTGAATACACTGTAACATATAGTCACTATTAAGAAATACTCTGTTATTGGTTGTGGCTTTGGCTTCTGTTTTATTCCAGCATCACAGCCCTGTGAGAAAGCTGGAAGCAAGTGGCATCGCATTACCATTACAAAATAAAACTTTTTGCTCTATAGAAAGCATATCTGGTTTTATAAATTTCATATTGAAAACCACAATCCCAAGTCTCTACTAACTAAATTTCCTCTTGCCAACATCAGCTGCATACATCATCAGTATCAAAGCAATTTTATAAATTTACCTGTTCTGGTTCTGATGTTTAGACAGACATAGGTGCACACATCTACAATAAACACTCAGACATTAGCTTAGAGCACCTTCATAGAGAAGAAAGGACAATCACAATAAATTCTTTTGCAGTGGTTTTGTAACTTGATTCCTTAATCACTATGAATGTACACTGGTGAGGAAAAGGAAGGAATTGTAGACGTACGCCAGCCCTCCACAAAATAACTGAGAAAAATACAAGAATATTTCTTTAAAAACACTTTTATATTGTTGTGTACTTCATAAAAGACAATGGCATGACATAATAAATGGGGGAATAAAAAGAACACAACACCCTGGAAAAAGTAACCATATACTATAATTGCACGAATATTTACAGGGCACACCAAATTGCTATTTCCAGATACTTAAATCTTGACTTCAGATCTAGCAAAGCAGTGTCTCAGTCCAAGGCAGTCACTGATAAACTCCCATCCAAAGTATATCAACAAGAACTGAATAGAACTGCATGCTCTGATGAGACTCCCTTATTCTCCTTAGGGGAGCTAATATAATAGCACAATTAAAGGAAAGCAAGTTCTAACCCAAACCATTCCAGGATTCTATGATAATATTTGTCTTTTAATGTTAGCTGCATTTCTGTCAATAACTATGGCACCTGTCAGAGGCATTCTTTCAGATCAAGTTTTCAATATGTCAATTGGAGAGGCAAAGATTGTCCCAAACAACTTGAGACAATTCAAAATTCTGTAACAAAAGACGTACAAACAGTAAATTGGTATTGGTTTATCTAGGCATACAATTCCATAGGGAGTACTCAGTTCACATTTGATAGGATTGCTTTCTTCTGTAAGAGAAAGTTACCTGCTGATTAGGCGTGACATTATCCGCATCTGGGAGAAATTAAAATCAAGGCATTTTGTTAACTTTGCCTTTTAAACTACACATGTATGCAACTATTACTGTTATAATAGGAAAGCAGGTGTGGTAATAAACCCAAAATACTTCAGGAAATTTCTGTTTAAAAAATATACAGTGTCCTCAACATAGTGACAATACCACAACATCATTGAAATGGTTTGCAATTTGCGTCCCCATCCAAATCAAGCCTGGCTTCATATGAAGGGATAAAGAATGTAACACAACTTTTCTACAGCACTTATGTACAGTATCCTAGGCTGAACATACACCAGTGTCTCAGCTTTCCTAGTCACGGCTTCTTTCCTCCCAAAAATGTGGCTATGTAGAAGCATCGTGAGTCTAGATACTTGCTCTGTGATGCGTACCTGTACATATCCAGTAATCACAAATAAGCCTCCATTGTTTCTGCAAAAACCAACTCAACAAGATCCCAGCACCATATAAAGTCCAAAGAATAAATTCAGAAAACCAGTGCCTAAAATGTGTCCCTAACTTTCAAAAAGATTCATATCTTTATACACCTTAGGCCATGCAAGTCAGTATCAGGGGTGAAAACTTACTGTTTTTTCCTCAGTGCACAGCTTTCAGAACTACCTGTTCAGCCCAGTTTTGAATACGGGCTCTGAATCTCCTGCAGCATTGGATGCTGTGCCACTCATACTGCCATCTGAGTTTGGCTGCATGTAACAATGGTTTAGGAGATTACAACCAGAACTATCTGTTCAGCCCAGCCCTAGTTTTTAATTATGGGCCCTGACTCTCCTGTAGCATTGTACACCGTGCCACTCATTAGAGTTGTACATCACCCCCATACTGGCATTTGAGTTTGGCTGCATGTAACAATAGTTTACAAGATGACAGCCAATTTTATGTAAGAGAACCCTCAAGTAATCGGGTCCACCATCTTCAAATATGTCTAGTAACCAAACCAGAAAACTATACATTTTTAAATCTTTAAACCACACACATCAAATGATATTTCCTTTCTAAAGGAAACTTTGAAAGAACATCCCCTACTTCAAATTCCCTGCAATTCTTCCATAGACTATCATACTAAAAAGTTGCTAACCTTTTCTAATCTATCACAAAGGCAAGCTCCAGCTTAATGAATCGGTATTTCATTTTGACTTTGTGCATGGTAGAAATAGAAGCATTTCAAGTTGACATCTAACATACCTGAAGTAATGCAGAGTTTCATAGTCAAGCAGCAATTATAGAATCATTTAGGTTGGAAAAGACTTTTGACATTATAGACTCCAACCATAAACCTAGGGCTGCTAAATCCACTACTAAACCATGTCCCTAATTGCCACATCTAGATGTCTTTTAAATACCTCCTGAAATTATGGCACTACCACTTCCCTGGGCAGCCTGTTCCAATAGTTAACACCGTTTTGGTGAATAATTTTTTCCTAATAGCCAACCTAAACCTCCTCTGGCACAACTTCAGGCCATCTCAACCTATAACTTGTCACTTGAAAAAGAGACCAACTCTCACCTCAGTACAAACTCCTTTCAGGTAGTTGCAGAGAGTGATAAGCTCTCTCCTTAGCTTCCTTTTCTCCAGGCTTAACAACCCCAGTTCCCTCAGCTGCTCCTCACAAAACTTGCCCTCTAGACCCTTCAGTAGATTCATTGCTCTTCTCTAGATGTGAAATCCCATAGGTTATTAATTCAACATAGTTTATAACAGGAAAACACTTACCTGAGGGTAAGGGTCAACTGTTGCTCCTTTGACTTTATCAAGTCTGCTACTCTAAAAGTTGTACAGCCCAGAAAGCTTCGCTAGAAAACAAAGCAGAAAGAAAAGGTAAGGTCTCCATTAATTTTTGAAGTTTTAATTACTATCTGTTTGTTTTGCTTTCTGTGTCACTCTTCAAAATTTGCTTCCTAGAAAATATTATATTCCAAGATAGTCAATTTGACACACTTATCCAGTAGAAATTCTTTTATACACCTGTAGCGTGATTATCAGTAAACTGTTAAACTTTGATTTTACAGGCAGGAATCTCTCTCTCTTTTATTAAGTACAGTCTGACAAAACAACAGGTTGCAAAATTTACAGCCATAGGTGAACTTCTGTTCAGCACAAGCACACTTGCATTTTGCATCATCTTCTTTCCATAATTATAATTTTTAGATTACAAGAAATTTTAAGTTTTCAGTATTTTATCAAAGCTGGGTTTGCAATAGTTTTTCTTCAAACCTTAGGCACTCCCATCTATGAATTGCAAAAATCTCACCTGGCCAACTTTGCTCCAGAAACAATGGGAAAGAAAATAACAGTCTATAGCCATCTTCTATCCATTTATCTTTCAAATATATGACTCAACATCACTTGCTCTGAATAAATCATGATGAGATCTTAAGACTATGCTGAATTTTTGCAAGAAAATAGTAAGAAATAAGTTTCTTTTCATTACGTTACACTAATTGTACTTTACTGTTGGAACGCAAAGTAAAATTCCAAGCTAAATTATACATGTTATTGGATATACAAATTAAAGAAAATCAAGTTGCTCTGAGTTGACATACGCTGCACGTAGATAGTATCTTTCCCCTATAGGGAAATAGAGAATTTGTTGCTACAGAGAAGTGTAACTTCCTCTGGTAAAAAGAAAACCCTGCAGCCTGATTTCTGTCAGGAACATCAGTTGGATATTGAGTGTTTGAATGCTAACAATAAAGCCCTTCCTTAAGATAGGTTTTCTTGCATGTAAAACATACAGTTAAAATCAAAATTCTCAATTTAGGTAAGCACTGACACTGGTCTCCAAGTGGGTAACTAAGTCATCACTTATGGCCCATTCCTATCCATGACACAGGCTTAAGATTTCCTCCGCTTTGGTTGGCAGTTAAGTAGCAAAGTTAAAAAGATGAAAGCTGAGAGTCTAGGGAAGGATGGGAAAACAGCAGATTTGGGAAATGCTGAACAGGAAGTAAGGAAGAAAAAATAATGCAGTCAGACAAGCAAAGTTGATGATTAGTTTTCCCTCCCAAAATGAAATGTGTACATTCACCTAGAGTGAATACACAGATAGCTCTGTCTTCTTTTAGATCAGTCAATGACAATGACAATGAAGTGTTTCTTCACTAAAACTCTATAGTGGCATGATAAGCACAAATTGGTTATCTCTTTACAAGAGTAGGAAGATACATATCCTTAGTATAATAAGAATGTGTTCTGCAGCACAACATCTATATAGCAGCCTCTAGCCTGGTATTTTATGGCATGTAAGTACTTATATTTTCAACCTTACCATTTGAAAAGAGGAAGGTGAATATTTGAAATGAAACTGATAGAAGTTGGGTCAGTTAGGTGTTCTTCCTGCAGCACAATAGAGCTATAAACCCAATTAAGTCAGAATTCACATATGACCAGGGCTAAGAAACAATTATATTGCTCTCTTACACAATGTAGGTCACTGCACCCAGTAACCAGCTCTCAGCATCATTATCTAGTTCTCCAGGGTCATGAAACTAAAGGTGAATAATTTTATGGGCTTAAAAAAATTCTACTCACTTGTCTGGTTTTTATTTTTATGCTTATTTAGAATTAGGTTTTCTTTGTCTGACAATCAGGAGTTCTTTGCAAAACTAAATAAAACTATGAATGATCCCGTGAAGAGAGTTATGCTAATGTTCAAGGGGTCTAATTTCAAACAATGCTGGAGAACACTTATTCACACTGATTTAAATACCAGTATTCTACCCTGGGGTCTGAACTGGCAGCATACAAACCAGTCTAACTTTGCACACGTGACTTGGAGAGGCTTTAAAGGCAGGCTTTAAACAGAACTGCTGCTGTAATGTTAATTACAGAGTAATGTTCCTCTGTAATTTTGCTAGTGGAGTACTTATGATTATAAATGTTAAGATATGTGCCTTGCATAGTTTGATGAATAATAATCTCAGCTTGCCAAAGAGAAAAGTCTCCGTAATAGCTATATGAAAAGTTGAAACACATCGATTATTTCACTCAGATTGAACTTGCTGCCAAGCTTCAGTTTTTCAGGCACTAGCTGAAGTCCTGGAATCTGTGCCAAGGAGGCCCTGGTAATGAAGGAAAGTCACCTTAGGCTTAAAGTTTCAAAATCCAGTTGGTTTAACTGTTTGCAGATGTAAGTCTGATACCTGCACCAGATGTTTGGTCTTCTATTCAGATCTTGCAGGACCAACATTTCCCAGCCCCATAAGGTATCTGTATTATCTGGGAGGTTTCTCAGACCCAGAAATGACATCCCAATACCTTTGCCAAAATTTTCACAGATCTACACAGCAAAATAAGCCCTCCATATGTCACTAGTGTAATTTCTTAAGATGGACTCAAAGCCAGCTCCTACAGCAGAACTTCTTATATTCTGCACATGAAAACCAGAAAGTCAACAGGTCAGGCTCATTTGGGCAACATGATTCCAAGGCTCTTGATCTCATCCAGATTGCTTGTATGGCAGTAGCAGGAAGTCTAGATAGTTGTACTTGCCTCAAGATTAATTTCAGTTGAAAAGGATTTTCAAGAACAATTTGAATGGGATTTCAGCAGACACTGGGACCATTAATGGTGCCTTGATGTTTTTATTCATTTAACCCAAATTCTGCTAGCAAAAAAGCTTGTCAGCTCCTGTTTAGCAGTTAGACAGAAGACCATTTCTCTTCATTGGGTGTCTGTGCCTGCTGATGAGCTGAGAAATAAAATCAATTACTGAAAAAAAAGAATTAAAATTGCTTACTCCAGTATCTGCTCTCGGCTCCTTGTGATCAGGTAGGGCACTAGTGCGGACCTGAGAAAGGAAGAAGAAAAAAAAACAATGCATTTTTTTTTCTCATACTTTCTACATTATGGGGATAAATTTAAAGGGAGGAACAATAAAAAATAATCTATAATTTAAAAACACGGTATCTTCTGATTCCTATGACGGAATTCTCTTACCACTAAACATTTATCAGTCTGAACTTTCCTGATTCTCTAAAGGAGAAAACTGTGCTCAGTTGTTCCTTTCATAAAATTAGACTCATTGCCTCTAACCTGAATGCCAGAATTATTCATCTAGAGTTGTTATCTGGAGCCAAAATTTTCAACCAGAAATGAAAGAACACAGTACACTAAAAAGTATCCTCTCCAAATAAGCACTTGCCTTTGCAGGCTGATCTGCCAAAGACATCCCAATCCCTAATCTCACACAGTGTATGGCCCTATCTCCTCCTACCAATTTCTGAGCATCTATCTCCAAGGTGACAGATATTTGTAGATATTCATAGAAGGAATGCAGGGACAAAAGGGACCTCCACCTGCCCCTACATTTGCTTCAGGGTGGAGCTGCTTTTGTTCACAACTACTTTCATTCCACAAGAAAATGTATGGGACAACATACAGTAATACAGGGGGGCACGTTTAGTGTCTATGTAATTTTATTGTTGAATGTTGGTTAAGAACAGAGAACCAATTAAACAGTAAAACTGAGATAGAATAAGTGTAAGAGAACCTCTATAACACCCCTCTAACATGGTGTGCCTGAGCCAAATCAGCCCATTGAATTAGCTTGCTGGTAAAAGGATATCAGCTTCAGCAACTCACGAGGGAGGCATGTACTGAGCATTCACATCTGTTTGATTTCCTAGCCTAAATAACAGATATCCATTTACAGCAGGGCCCCCCAAGGAACAATTTTTGGCTTGATTTCAAAGTAAAACTCAAGCTCATTTTGCAAAACTGTAAGCAGAAGACTAATTTTTGTCCCATGCCCTCAAATGCATCTCTTAGTTCTTTTATTCTAGCTGCAACTTACTGTACAAAGAGAAAATCTTCCTTTAAAACAAAGGTAATTTTACATGCCTGTTTGTCATCCTAAATACAGTGTGGTGTTAGAAAAGGCCAACAAAAATCTACCACAGAGACACCACAAAGTAGAACAACAGCTTTTCTGAGTTAGCTCTTATGCCTTGATTCTGTACAGTGAGAACGATTATTTTTTCACAAAAGCATAAAGACATTAAAGAAATGTTATATTTAATGTAATAATGGCCAGCGTATTTTATAAATCTGTGGATTCTTCATTTTGACATAATTTTACATTTAGATTTTTTCCACTAATAGAATCATCGAATAGTTAGGGTTGGAAAGGACCTTAAGATCGTCTAGTTCCAGCATTAATATCATGCAGGCATTTGGCCTTCTATAGCATACTAGTACAAAATCTTCAACACCACATTTGTATAAAAAAGTTCACCTGTAAATACTTCAAATCACAGATTAAAATAAGATTACTGATATTTGCTTGTTGGCAGTACTTGTTTCACCCTTTCAGAGGTTGGGAAGATAACTTACAGATCTGTTTCTTAAAAGAAGGAAGGGTGTCAATGACAGGCCACAAGATTCTACACCAGTAAAAAGCTGAGCCTCAAACAAACATCTGGTCCAACAAGGAAGTGAGGTATTTCCATTTTCTAATTACTATAGATATTTATTCAAGAAACACAACAAATAATTTAAGAATGAAACTTTCTATTCCCCACTGATTTATAAGAACAAGCAGCCCAGCAAGTATTTTCAAACGTGTAATTGGTTTTGCATGAAACTAAGGTGTTCTTTAAAGCACGAGGAAGACTAAGTTTCTTTTGTGCTTATAGAAACAATGGATTCCAAAAATATGCTTAGAATCACAAAATATTCCTTTCTTTTGCTGGATGAAGTCTCAGTTCAGGAGAACTTATTTCTGCCTTTCTGGCCCAGCAGAAAAGTGGACAAGGATGTCAACACCTGACAAACCTACAGCATAAGCATTCCATATAACAAAAATTTCATTATTCCAAATGGAGTTAAATAAGGAAAAAAAAAAAAAATTTGTTGTTTGTTTGCAGTTCCAAACTCAGTTTCATTAGTGTCACAATTAAAGGAATAGAAAAAGTATGCATTAACTTCAGGTTTGAGTTCTAAAATACTTTTCAGTGCAGCTCCATGGTTCTTTTGTTTGTTTTCAATTGGTTTAAGCCACTTTATAACCAGTAATCATACAGCCAAATGTATGTAAGCACCATTTTTGGTGGGACTGGCATTATGCTGGTTTTCTCTCCTCTCTGAAATATATTTCTTTTGCAAAGAAACTGGATTTTTTTGATCCAAGTGTACACAAATATTTATTATTCTTTAGAAACACTTAAAAATATTAATTAAAAAGTCATATATGTGTATGCAAATATATACGTGGGACCTATTGTCTAATCCCTTTCATGTTACCTATTGGCTGAGTTCCCAAACATACGTATACTCTCAGAATACTGCAATTATCAGAATCCTGTTATGAGATGTCCACATAGACCCGGGCCAGCAACATTACAAATACAGTCAGACAGTTTGCAACAATATAAAATCTAAGAAAGAACTCAACTCTAACCCCAATGCACAAATTATTTAACAAATACAAAGGATTTATAAAAGCAAATATTCTCCCAGTACCTTGCCTGATTAAACAAACTACTGTACTTTCTAAAACATTGTCATAAACCAACTTTTCCCCAATGCACCTAATAGTATTCTAAAACAACTACAAAATATAAATACAAACAAAAGGCAGATTTTAATCTCAAGCATCCATTATTCTGTTAGAATTAGTTTTGTCATTATTTGCTCTAGGTTTTTCTGTGCAAAAAGCAAACCTCCAAAGGGTGTTTTTGTTTGGTGTAAGGCTGAACATCCCTGGAATAACACACATTGCAGCCTTACCTTCCCAGACAAGAGATGCATGAAGAGACAAAAGAAGTAAGAAAAAAAACCTGCTTGTAAACTAGGTCAAATGCAAAATGTTTGTGACAAGTATTCATTCCAATGACTTAGTTTGTAAAACAATATAGCTATCTTGTATGCAACACAGCTTGCAAACCAGTAAGAATACTAGAGTGGGTACATTCCATTTTCTTTAAATCTCATATAGAACAATATGCACCGAGTAGCTATTTTTATACTTGATAGTGCATTTATCACAGACATATCTAAGTGTCAAATATCTCTAGGCATAAATGTTAAATTCAGCTTTAACTAACTGTCTTTTAGTATAAGGCATCTTCATATGATTAAAAAGAACATTTCTTTCAGTCACTCATGGCAGTTTGAGCCACATTCACACACACTGTCAAAGTTCAGAAGACTGAATCATTACCATTTTCAGAACTATTGTGCCGGCCCTTGATTAAAGCCTTTGCATTTCAGATTGCGATCAAAGACCATGTTCACAGGTGCTTCAGTTTTCAAATAATGCTAGATCCTTTTCTCAGTTACTCTAGATTTACCTCATCAAATCACCAGCAGTTTCCAATGACTTCCCAGTACCTATTGCTGTTGGCTGCTCAAACACACCATTCTGTCATTGCTGTTATATGATACCAGCATCTCACTATAACTATGTACACACCATTTCAGACAAAGCATAGGATGAGAGACCACTGAAAGTAGTCACTGAAAAATTGACTTATACAGTTTCAATATAGCACCTTCCATGAAGGCATTCACAGTATCACCTCATCAGTATACAGTTAGCAGTGGTGTACGAAACATGCAGACAATTTTATGTTACCTGGAGGTGATCTGGGACAGTGACCATCAGCACCCTTCTTTCCCCAAAAGCCCTTTTGAACAGAAAGTGAACACTGAACTCTGCTAACACAGCCACCACAACTCCACAGACAGCCATCATGGACAGTCAGTCCCCAGCTTCACCATCACTGCCTGCCAGCCATGCAGCACCAACCCTCAGAGTCAGTGAGTAACCACTTGTAACTTTTGTTACACTTGTAACCTCTTGTAACTATTGTTACACTTGTAACCACTTGTAACTCTTGTTACACTTGTAACCACTTGTAACTTTTGTTACACTTGTGACCACTTATAATTCTTGTTACACTTGTAACCACTTGTAACTCTTGTAACTTTTTCATCACTGAAGTTGTAGCTCCGTGTATATGTGCTGGATGAGCTGAAAATGCTGAAATTGTTACTAGGTTCTGCAACAATATTGATCAGCTTTTATAGGAGAGATCCCATTCCTGTACATGCAGCAAATTAATTTTTAAAAGAAGATAGCAATGAGACAGTGTACACATTTACCAGCTATTTATTTTCATTATATAGATTAACAATTTGCTAAATAGTTCAATCAGCATAATCATAGTCAGCAAAGTAAAACACTTCAATCAATACTTTTGCTGGATA
Source organism: Agapornis roseicollis (assembly GCA_002631895.1). Lineage (NCBI taxonomy): Eukaryota > Metazoa > Chordata > Aves > Psittaciformes > Psittacidae > Agapornis > Agapornis roseicollis. The sequence continues at coordinate 7,151 of NDXB01001257.1, read as the reverse complement.
CCTGATTATTGGCTGGAGGACAAAGACAATACAGTAGTTTTCCAACCTTTAGTGCATAATTATTTCTCAGAGTCCATCTAAAACAAAAAAGGAATTTTTCTCACAATAGACATGCATCTGGCATTGAAGGTTTTACAGTTCCAAGGGAAAGTTGCTATGCAGAGACACTAACAAATGTTGAAATTAAATTAAAGATGAAAACAAGTAAAAGGAACATAAGCCATATAAACTTCACTGGTATGCTTTTGCAGTAGTATAATACATATGTTTTATTATATAGTATATTATACAATAAACATTATGTATTTATATTCATAAAATATAAAATAAAAAGTGATAAAATATTGCATACATTTTCCCTACTATATATAGTAAGGAAACTGGGACTGTCTCTACTATATGCATGCCCTTTTTATCTGCTGTATACCAAGTGACATTTTCAGCTGTTTATTTATCTGAAAGGGTCAAATAGAAGGGTAGGCATATCTGCATATGGTTGAATACTTTTTATAAGCAATGTTAGATTTTGACTTTCGTACGGTGTGCAGCACTGAGACTACTTACTACCTCTAGGCACACTTTTCAAGAAATGATGTAGGCATAATATGAGCATAATAGAAAATGCAAACTTCTCAGTCTCTAAGAATCATCATAAATCGCTTTTCTTTCCAGATTCTCTGCAACTGAGTATCTTTATCTTCTCTGTGTAGGCTGCACCTTTGCATGCTTTCTAGAGAAGAGTACCAACACATGGTACAAGATAAGCATTACAAGATCCCCCTGGGCAAAGGCTGAGGCAAACAGAATTTAACAGCTTATGTAGGTGCATAACTAGGTGTTTGAATAAGAAGCAGAAAAACAAAAGCCTTGAGTATTTGATTACAAATACAATTTTGTTTATTTTTACAGCTTGGGCATGTGATCAGAGTTGCCTCCAAAACCTCAGGAGCTCTCTGTATTGGGTGCATCACAAAGAACATGCCACTTTGCCACTTCCAAATGGATGCTGAAAGAGTGCAAGGGACAGAAAAATCTGTACATTATGAGTGCTTTGCATATGCTCAGAGTCAGATCAGATGCAGCAAGGCTTATTAACTCAGCATAGTTGCCACTCACAGCAGAGTGGTATTACCTTGCACCATGCCTGTTACCCAGAATGATACTGACAGTACCTGTACAAGGGCCCACTGCATCTCAAATTCCAGGAGGAGGTTATGGTTCAGGTACAGGGCCTGAGTCAGCCTGGCTGACCACTTACGCTGCTGACACTTGGTTTGCAAATTACCAAACACAAATAGGAGCTGACTGTACTGAAGATGCGCTAGGAGGAAAAAAGGCAGCTCCTGTTAACGTTCTTCCCCTGAAAAACACTAGGATCACATACACAGCTTCTTTCTCCAGTATGCTCCAAAACTGAAACACATAAAACTGAAAATCACACATATGAAACACAGCTATAACAACCTCTCTAGGTCTATTCTCTTCCACAGCTATTCATATGAGAAATAACTAATCCTTGAAGGTAAAACCCCAAGTTTAATTTATCTCTTAAGAGTCAATGTAAACATGAAAAAGCTGTCAAATCTACACATATAAATCTTTATTACATTTTCAGCATATACAATGAGAAAAGAGAAGGAAGGAACTGTTTATTTACCTTGTTAATGTAGCACACAGCATGAGCACTAGATTCAATGTTTATAACCTATTAGAAAGAGTTTTTCTTTTTTCCACTGAGAAAGATCTGCCAACTGTACGGTTATGTGAGAGATTAAAAGTGGCAAAGAAAAATGGTCTTTATAAATTAGACATAACTAACATTTGAGCCTTAGCATCATTAAAAATAGATGCTCTTCTGCTGCTAGTAATTTGCTCTTTATTGAAACTTGGGGTACAGATACTCTGCCAGTATCAGTTGCTGCAGTACACTGCTTTACAGGGAGAAGAAATTGCTGTGTATTCCTACACCCAGTTAACTCTCAGCTAAGACTTAATGTAGAACTCTCCTGCAAAGCATTCTTGTTCTGCATCATGAGATCATCATCACACCACACACACACACTCCCCCCATGAACTGCTAGTAGCAAAAGATGACCCAGTTGCATTGTGGTTTCAGCACACACAGTTTGCATGCAGGAAGAAACACCTAAAAGTGATGGTTCAAGCACTGCAGGGATCCAAAACACCATCCATTCTCAGATGCAACCGAGAACAGGACACAGCACTCATCATTTGCAATCATTATAATGACCACTGGTAGTAACATAATGAAATACAGGATTTTTCTTCCATCTCTCAGTTTTTCTGAACAAAGCCCAACCATGTGAAGAAGCCTTCTGTAGTCTTATTATACATACTGAATATTCTAGACATTTCCTCAGATATCATTTTTGTATAATACTGCATCATGTTTGAAATCTGTAGTCATTAAAGACAGCCAGTGGGCTGGTTGCTCTTCCCATTGCCCCCACCATAATTTCTGGGAATCACCCTTTCAAAACCTGTTGCACACTGGGAACAATCCACAAAACCTGAAGAGTAAAAATCCCCTCCAAAGTGTCTGTGATGCCTGTTCTTCCCTGCTCACTTTCACTGTGAAATAGAAGTCACAGAAGACAAATTCTAGCTTCTGTTAGCAAGCTAATGATGGAGTACTCCTAAGCTTTTTTGGCTATTCATTTATGTGGGCTAGCCAATAGGGAGTTGTTACTTGCTCAAATCTGAATACCTCAGGCCAGTTACTACAATTCCACAACCCAAAGATCACTGACAGACTCCACAATTCAAAAGAAGCAGCTGGTAACGTCAGCCAGGAAACCCCAGATGTTCTGGCAACCTACATGCCAAAGAATACTAACTCCAGAATGATCAAGAAAATGAGATGTAGAAATATATAGAGAGGCTTTTGTCACACACTTTTTGTCCCCACCACCACCCCATCTAGCTATGCATATTGCTTGCGCTAAACATGACTGATCTGGCAGTTTGTCTGTCCATATGAGCATCCTGCTCCCCTGAAGCAGCAGACTATAACCCAAGTGTTTAAGCTGGAATTTCAAGGAAACATGCCTTCTGAGACTGAAAATATTCAGCACTGCTCACAGGACCTGAGGCAGCTGGATGGGAGGAGGAAAAATCTTAAAAACCCATCTCATTTCCATATGAGTATCAGAGAACCTGTGCCAAAACCCCATGCTAGAGAAGCCAAGAGAAGAACTTGTACTCTAACCACATATTGCAGGGGAGATTTTAGAGGCTACAAGCCAAGAGTGGTGAAAAGCACATCCAGTTGTCTGATAAGCAGCCAGTCAACACAGTCTCACTTCAGTATATGACGCACAACATAAATCAAGGCAAATATTGCTGGACTGATCAGATGATGAGCTCAATGGCACTACAAAATTACCAGAACACAATCTTCCGCACCAAAACTTGAATAAAAGTTGCTCTATGAGTTGACAAAATCAATAGAAGATCACATTTTTCTTTACTGAATAAACAGTCTATTTTTGAGTATGCTAAAATCTGTATTTGTATCTATTGCCATAAAAATCTTAGTAAGTTTTTCAGAACTCTTACTGCAAATTAAACATGACACCATTTACACTGATGAGCCAACTACTTAAAAGAAGCAAAGTTTATATTTGCATTTAGCATAGGTATTTCCAACACTCCCAGTTCCTCAACAGATTGCAACAAATGGCAGAAGCTTATTCATATATTAAATACAGAAAAGAATCTTGCTGCCTTAACCAAATCCAGGCTTTTCAACACTATACAAAATCTCCATCGGTCTTCTGACTCATGGGAGCAGCTGAAAATGAGAACTCAAAATTTAAATTGCTCTGCAGCTGGGGCAGTAATGTCCCCAGTACACACCTTCACCTAAGCTTGCCATAGAAGCTGGTATTACCCCTGTGCCTATACCTGAATGCATTGCCTGTTGGGGCCCTTAAGGTCCCAAATTACCTTAAAGGTAATTTGATTGAGCTGTTTTTACATGAGGTACAGAACTGACAAACTATCAGCACCCACAGAAGCAGCAAATTGTCATGAGATTATCCAGGAAGAAAGTTAAAGATTTTATCCCCTCTCTCTTCTGTTGTAAGGTAACATTTTAACATGAGATTTTCAATTTTAAAGTGAACATTTTAGAGTGATTCTGCTCAGCCAGTCTCAACCTTTTTCATTTCCTACTGGGTGCCTCTCTTGGGAATTCCAGCATTGGATTTTTCCTGAAGTTACTGCTACATGCAGCTGCAGCAGTAGCACCACCAGAAAGAACTTTTGTCATAGAACCATAGAATGGTTTGGGTTGGAAGGAACCTTGAGGATCATCCACTTCCATCCCCCCTGCCATGGGCAGGGACACCTTCAACTAGACCAGATTGCTCCAAGCCCTATCCAACCTGGCCTTGAACACTGCCAGGGATGATCCAGCCATCCATGTTAAGATTTAAAATGAGTAACATCATTTCCCTGAAGTCTGTGCCATGTTTACATGCAGCACCAATTCACCAGTACTTCAGACATCTGTAAGAGTTGTTGAGAGAAGCAGAGAAAGCTGCTTCAGCTCTGCTATGTAAAAGAATATATGTAGAGTGCATATTTTCTGACTAACCCTACTCCCCTCAAAAACAGTCATAAAAGTTGGAAAAGTGATCAACAGCCTCATATTTTAATAAAAAGAAATATTAGCAACACAGGGCTCTAAGAACCTCTACATCATTTGCTGCGATATTTTACTGTCACAGACACCACATAATAAAACCCCCTTCACACATTTTTGAACTACACCTTGAAATGATTTTAATTTTTTCTCCCACCCTTGTGACTGGAAGGCCATTCCAAAAAATGATTGCTATAATAGTTCAGAGTAATTTTCTAATTTGCAGTCCAGCATTATTCATGGAGAGTTTATACTCATTTGCTCTTCTGCCAACATGGTCTTTTAGCTAAGTAATTATTTTCTGTTCCTCATACTGGTCTCCTGATGTATTCATAAGAAACGAATCATATGCTCTCTCATACTTCATTTTGTTAGGATAATTAGCCAAGCTTTTCCAATACACCGTCATACAATAGGCTCTCCATTCCTCAGACTAGCTGATCTGTTCCAGTCCTAATTCATCGTTCTTGAATGTGAATGATCACATTACTGACAGCTTTCTAGAAAAGGCCTAACTTGGATATATAGAACGTAATTCCCTGGATTCATCCAGGAATCATGCTTGCCTCTCTCTGCTGCATTACATCCACCACTCAGTCTCACTTTGATCAACACACCTGTGCTGTCTTTCACGTAATTTGTTTCTAATGCATGAAGACTAATTCATCCAAAAAGTTCACGTTAGTAGAAAACACATATTTTTCCCTTATCTTGTGTGTGTATATACATATCTATATATGTACTTGGAGACTACTGTTGTTTCATCCCATTTCTATTATTTCAGACTGAGTGCCTTGAAGCAGCTCCATGGGTAAAGAATTCTCTCAGCAGGCAACCCCTTTTCCTTTAGGACATGAGAAGCTTTCTTCACACACCAAATTTTTCTTTAAGTGGAAGCTTGAAGGAGTCTCACATATATTTCCAGAAAAGCAAGGAAAATAAGAGATATCAATAAGGATTTTTCTTTTGTTATTATGACAGTTTGTGATAATGTTTACAAAATAGTGGAGGCTAAGGGCTGGTGGCAATATTACCTAACAGATGGTAATTCGCTTCTGCTTTGGGGATATCTGGGTAAAACTGCTCACCAGATATACTATGGTAGAAGGCATAAATATGGGTTAGACAACAAGAGGGAGTACCTATAATTTTGGGGGACTTGTTACGAGCTCTATTTTCTTTGCCTTAGTAGACAGGATCTATCTATTAACAAAAGCCCAGTTTAGCAAACTTACAGCTGTACTTCCATAGACAATGGCCCTCTCAACCTGCAGAACTGAACTACTGTCATGAGAACGACTATTGTGCCCAGAGTTCCCACATACTTCATCCGCATTGTTAGCAATACAGGCTTGAGAGATGCAAGGAATTTTCTCACAGGAACCTCCGAAAGTCCCTGGGAAAATAAACATTCCCAACAATCCAAACATTCCCAACTATCCAAATATAAACATTTCCAAAACTATCTACAATGAAGATATATGTTTTGCTTTGTTTTTTTTCTTCAATTTGAGAAAGCATTTCATTATTGAACTACACTAATTAAACCTGCGTAACCGGAATCAAGTTCTTAAGTGTATAAATGCTCCAACAAATACTCAGCCATCTTTAAACAAACAATCTTTGATAGCATTCTGACCTTTGCACAACCCCTCCCTCTCTTCTGAGATTGGAACTAAAAGAGGGGTTGTATATTTATTTATTAAAGAAATTAACTTCTGGTGTCTGAAGTGATTTCAAGATAGGTATCTCACCTCTCTCACCATCTAAATTAGTTTCTGCTTTAAAGGCAAGAAGTAGGTGTCACTGGACATGTGACACTATAGGCCCACACTGTCACCATGGGCCTATTTACTCTGCAGCAACCTAAACATAGTTTTGTACCTACAAGACAAGGCAAAAAAGCAGACTTCACACAGTTCCTTTACTTCTCAGTGCAAAGCTGTAAGAGAGGCAACTTAAATGCTAAAAGCATTTCATTGTTTTATCAGTGAAATTAGTCACTTCTGCATAAAATGCACATGGTTTTGATCTCAAAACCATTTTACAGAAAGACTTGTTTTCCTCCTCTGAGTACACACCACAGTGTTTGACTGCCAAATTTAGATAAATCCTTTTTTCCCCACACTACATTATCATTTTTTTTCTTTTAAGCATAACTGCAATTTGCAAGACATAATCCTTTTCTATAAGCACAACTGAGGTCTTGCAGAGTTAGAAGTGAGTAAGTTATGAGCAGCCTAGTTTCAGACTGCTAAGTAGGGTCAGGAAAGCTGACAGTCATGGTTGCCCATGGTAAGTAATTAAATTCTGACTTTTATGAACCACAAAGTGCGAATAAAGCTCCTAGCTAAATATTTTAAATTAATTGTTTGTTTCTTTCACAATTTATATACTGGTGGTGCAAAAAAGATCTTAATGCTGAGAGCAAACACCAAATAGATTTAAATACTTTCACTACCAAAAAAAAAAGGAAAAAATA
>NDXB01001254.1:0-12014 GCA_002631895.1 Agapornis roseicollis | reverse complement strand
TTCTTTGCCCAACCTGGAGCTGTGCCTGGGATTGCTCTGACCCAGGTGTAGGACCTTGCACTTTGCTAAAATAGACATTCATTTTTGCAGATGATGTGCAGCTAAACCACTGAACTTTGGTTGATTGTTAAAGATACAGTACATGGGATTTAGAGCAATTTCAGCCCTTTTCCCACATTGCCATTGGAGTACTTAACATTTTGCACTCCCGTTGAAGTGCCTATGAATGTAACTTGACATTTTCACCCCAACTGTTGCATGATGTTGCTCAATACTCTTGAACAGATGCTAACATCCAGTGAACATCCAGTTAGCAGTAGTCTTCAGACAGCTTTACAGACAAGCTCTGGCCTTGTAGTAGAGCCAGAAGTTTCTGGGCAGCCAGTTGGAGACTGTGGAGCGGACTCCTGTGGGAATAATGAGCATCCCAAGCCTCAGTGATTTCCACACCATATGTAAGAGGCATGTCGCCCAGCTTTGTCCTCCCTGAGTACATGTAGAGCAGATGAAACATTTATGAAAAATAAATCTGCATGAGAATCCTAGCAAAAGGAAAACCCCATAGTACACAGTCAGCTCTCCATCCTCAGGAAGTAGGTGAAGAAGTGACTGAAACATCCAAAAGAGATAGCAATCCCATTGCTTCATGTGCTACTGGCAAGTGCTCAAGAATTATGGGGATCAGAGTGTGATGAGATTATACTTATATTGGCACGCACTCATATTCCCTGGTTCTTTCTCATCCTTTCCAAACCCTAACCATTCTATGATTCTATGTATCTTTCAGAATGCTAGATACTATATGAAGGCAAAATAATACCACATTAGTTTGTCTGCTTCTTGAAAATATGTTAGGGCCTAGAAGTCATAGTGGACACTCATCTGAGGATTAACTTTCAGTACCATACTATGAAGAAAGAAGTTGGTACATATCAAGTCAATATAGGGAGATGATTTCCCCTCTTCACATATTATTTATAGGGCTGGAACATTGTGCTGTTGTACTGGAATACAAGAGCGTAGAGATGGGACATTAACATGTGAAGATGTAAAAAGCTTGATCTAAATGCCTGTGTGACTAATGAATGCCTAAGATCTTCCACTCAGTGAGAATGTGCAGTAGTAAAGGACTCTAATATCAAGAACAAAGACAGAGCAAAGCCCTGTCTGCAGCTTAGCACTGAACAGATACAGCAGAGAAATGAAACAAATATTTATATGATGCTGGAAAAATAATTGAATTACCAAGAGAAACACTGAGTTCCACATCTCCTGGAATCTTTGTACCAAGACTTTCTGGGGAATACATATAACCCCCCCAAAATTGTGCGGCTCAATCTAGAAGTAGGTGAACGGAATTATATATGACCTGTGTTATACTTCTGGTCTTAAGGAACTGTAGAAAGGGAGATGCACTTGAAAGGGTGTTAACAGCCTGCTGCAGGGCAGGCTTAAAAGGAGGCACAACAAAGGCAGAAATTGATGGTGAACATAACTACTTTTCCCCTATATTTAGCTCTATCTTTTTAGTGACTGCATTCAAAAATGGCAAGAGACTGTGCACCATTACATAACTATATGAGTGAAAAGACTTTTCCTCAAAAGTACTTAGGACACTAAGCAGATGGCAGCAACTTAATCCAATCCTAAGAAGGAAGAAGTGAAATCATCCAGTCAGTTATATTCATAGGGGAAACTCAGTGATTCTCTCAGATCTAATGGAAAAAGAAAATAAAACTTTACAGAAACCGCCACGTATGTATAATGTTATAACAACAGAGCAGTCAGTTGTCTCTTGGTTTCTTAAACTGCTATTTAAAAAAAAAATAGCTATTTTTGGTTTTGATTATCTTTTAAAGCATCATTAGCAGCTTCTGGTAGTCTTCCATTATTAACTGAACTGATACTGACAAAGAAACACTGCAGTTTATAGCTCAGTGAGATCAGATTAATTGCAAACTCTGTCTACTTGCTTTGCAGTTGTGCTTTTCCACAGGAGTCAGCACAAACCATGGTTGAGTGCTTGCATCTGCCCGCAAAGCAAGACTGGGAAATGTACTACACCAAAGCTTTCTGAACATAACATTGTGGAAAGCAGTTGGATGAAGAAAAGCAATGGGGCAGGACTAATTCAATCCATAATGTAGTCTGAGAGACAGTCATGTCCTTCACACTGTTTAGTCCAGGTTTGGAGCCACAGTGAGTCTATGATAATAAGTGAATGCCTTTAGGAAAATATCTTTCCATCTCCTTTCTTCCACAGTATTGCCTCAGAAGACGTGTTTTTCATCTCTAGAAAAAGAATCTTCTACAATACCTCTGATAGTTTTAAATTCACTTGAAATACTCACCTTCAACCTACTAGGGAAGCTGTGGGCAAACATGTATTTGCTGAGCTCTTATCATCACTGCCATTCCCAGTGACACGTACTCCCACTGAAGAGATATCTGGATGTAAAACAGGATATGCAGTAAAAGCATGGTTACTGCTAATAGTTTTCTCTGTGAAAATAATTTTCCTCTTAAAATGAATACTGTTTAAGCTCAACCTGAGCTGTCAATATATGCTTACAGCCCAGAAAGCCAACTGTCCCATGGGCTGCCTCAAAAGGAGCATGGCCAGCAGGTCAAGGTGATTCTTTCCCTCTACTCCACTCTCATGAGACCCCACCTGCAGTACAGTGTTCAGCTCTGGGGCCCCCAACACAACAAGGACATGGACCTGCTGGAGCAAGTCCAGAGAAAAGCCATGAAGATGACCAGAGGGGTGGCGCACCTCCCCTATGGGGACAGGCTGAGAGAGCTGGGCTTGTTCAGACTGGAGAAGGCTCCTGGGAGACCTTATAGCAGCCTCCCAGTACCTAAAGGGGGACTATAAGAAATCTGGAGAGGGACTTTTGACAAAGCGCATGCAATGACAGGACAAGGGGGAATGGCTTTAAACTGAAAGAGGTAGATTTACATTAGATATCAGGAAAAAATTCTTCACTGTGAGGTTGTTGAGGCACTGGCACAAGTTGCTCAGAGAAGCTGTGGCTGCCCCACCCCTGGCAGCATTAAAGGCCAGGTTGGACAGGGCTTGGAGCAACCCCGTCTAGTGGAAAGTGTTCTTGCCCATGGCAGGGGGTTGGAACTGGATGATCTTTGAGGTCCCTTCCAACCCAAACCATTCCATGACTCATTCAGTGCAGTGATACCCATACCAATCTGTTTTAATTTTAAGAAGAGTGGGTTTCAGCAAGGTGATCCTTGCCAGGAAGCCCTGCTTGGGAATTGCATATTTGGAATTGCCCTCCAAATGTTAGTCCTTCCGCTCCTGAATGTGACAGTCTTCCAGTCCTGCTACCAGGCCTTCCTTCTTTTATGGGTATCTGATAACAAGATGGGATGAAAAATATTTTTGCTGAAAGACACTGAAAATGCAAATCAGTGGTGATTATTTTCAGCTTTGAATGAGCAGAAAATAGAGGATTGAGTTTTGCCTGCAAAAAGCACTGGGAAATAATAACATAAATGGAAGCAACCTACAGAAGGTATAGCTAGGAACAATTACTGAACAATTTCTCCAAAAATATGTTTTTCACATTGCAGCATTTTTCTCCCTGTTCCTCACTGAGGAGAACTGGGATTTATTCATTGTGCCAGATAGAAATATTGAACTAATAGTAGGCAATTTTGTATGACTTCATATTTTCAGAAATGAATACATTTACAAATCAGGTTCAATCACACCTCAACTTATAATAATAAAATCCAGATTTGCATGCCACTAGAGAGATGGTCTACCAAAATCACAGACTTCAGGAGGTAATTAAAGTATATTCAGTACACAAAGATGTGACTTAAAAATCTCCCTTCTGTAGCATATAAGCAATGCCCAGAGAAGTTATGGGGGTTTGGCTGAACTAGTTGAATAATATTATTTTTAAGAAAGGGATTACATTGTAGGTTTTGGCTCAGTCCAGCAGAAAGGCTGTTGTATAAACTTCACTGCATCCCAGGAGTAGCCCTGGGAATATGGGACTGAATGTCTCCCAGAAAAATGTGACCTAGTATACTTCTGCACTGCAGAGCTTGTTGATAGTCACCTGCTGTGACCTTTCTCAAGGTGCCAGAGCACACATGCATGCCGTTATATTGCATCCAGTCTGTAAACTTGTATGTTTGCAGGAACATGTCCTATAGACCTTGGTCTATGCACCAGAAATTGTTTCCCAGCCTACCAAATTATGTGTCCTTGCTGTGCCATGGTCTCCACTTCCCATTGGCAATTTTGGCACAATCTGTACTGTTAAACCCACTTTTCCTGTTGTGTCCCTTTGGGGAACAGAGCATGCCTTACTTTTCATTCCCCTGAGAAACTCAGGGAATGCCACAGTGGTTTGGCCTTGGAGGTCCCCTGCGTGGTGACCCAGAGTCAGCCAGGGAGCAGATACCAATCAGAGGAGTGGGAACAGGAGAGCTGGAGAATGGCCTCACATCCCATCAGTGAGGGGAGGTGTGGTCTGCCTACAAGAGAATTGTCTTACAGAATCATAGAATCAACCAGATTGGAAAAGACCTTTAAGATCATCTAGTCCCCACGGCAGCATCTAACAGCTGCTGCCCAGGTGTGCCATGTCCCCAGCTACCTGGGGATACCTGTCAGGCTCCTCTACTCAGGCCCACATTCTCTGCTCCCACAGCTAAGAGCTCAGGAAGCAGGAGCACAGTGCTGTGCAGGTACAGAACTGGGAGTCAGGGACCCCACCAGCAGCGGGCAGCTGCAGGGACACAAATGAGAAGCGATACCTCCCTGGCAGCCAACAGCAGCAGGGCCCCAGCCACTCAGCCCACACTGAGGAGCGCTGGGCAAGCAGCAGAGCACCTTACAGCAATGCCAGCAGCGGGCAGCAAGGGCAGCCTCAACAGCAAGTCACTGGGCAAGTCATATCATAAGGTGTTTCCCCAGCATCTGCCCTCACTGCCCCACATCAAGACTTCGGAGCAGCCAAAGAGGAGCTGCCCATCCAGAGCTCCTGAGAAGCACTGGGCACCTCTTCCTCCTGTGGCACCAGCACAAGGTTCCCATTGCTCTGGCAAGCAGGAGTCAGCAGCACAGGGACAGAGACAGGCACCTGCCCTGCAGACCACCAAAGGAATGAATGCAGCTATGCAGCTGACAGCCATGTGTGAAGAGAGCAAGCCACTTGTCTGGTCTGTGGCTGAGAACCAACCAGCAACGAGTGGAACAGCAGGACATGGTCCAAAGTATGTATGTGGCAATGGCAGCAGAAGAGGAGGAGGAAGCACTAGCATCAGCTTCCCAAGTAAAAGTTGTAAACTTACAAAACTTCTGGGTCAACCCCTTGGTCCCAGAGCTCTTCCAGGATCCCCGAGTGGATATCCAGCATGGGTCAAGCAGCCAAAGCAGCGTGGGTACCAATGCAGCATGACAGGCAGCTGGAGAACTGTAGAGCGTGCCTCCTGCCTCAGCCATTCCTACAGACACCAAGCCAGCAGCTCCTACCCCATCTGCAGCTGCTGAGGAAGAGCAGCACCATTCACCTCTCACTGCTGTGGCAGAAGAGGAGGAAGCACCAGCATCATCTTCCCAGTCAGAGCCCAGCACCACCCCTGTTATCCAAGCAGCAGGCAAGGCTGGAGAAGACATGGTGTCTCCCAAGTCTGTAGAACAGCAGGAAGAGGCCATGACAGTTGATGTCAACCCAGCTGCTGAGGAAGAGCAGCACTGTGCACCTCTTGCTGCCATGGAACTAGAGGAGGAAGAAGCATCAGTACCAGCTTCCCATGGCTTTGTTGAGCAGGAGGCAGAAGCAGAGGTACAGAGAAACACATTTGCCCTGCTCAGCCCCACAGTGTCAGAGTTGGCTTGTCAGGAAACAGCCAGGCGCCTTGTGAGGGGCATTGTGCACAAGGCTTTGGCTATGATCCAGGAAATGGATGAGCAGCCTCTGGAACAGCAGGACATTGATGAAAGCCATGTGGATGTGTTGAAGGGAGCAATGAGGCCTGCAGTAGTTGAGGACATTGAGACTCCTGTGGCTGCAGATCCTCAGGCAGAGGCCAGCATGGACACCGAGCAGGGAGCTCCTACTCTGGCTGGAGCTGCTGAGGAAGAGGAGCACTGCGCACCTACTGCTGCCATGGAACAGCAGGAAATTGACCAAAGCATATATGTGTCAATTTCACTATTAATGTGAACACCATCTAATCACACAGAGGTACACGTGCATGAGGAAATATCACCACCATTTCCTTTGCTCAATATGCCCCCATTTCTACCACCAAAACTGACACAGCATGTAGCATCTGAGGAAGAGCAATGGGCACCAGCTCAAAGGTGGCACACACTTTCTTAGAGAGCTGTGCAGGTCTCATTCAGGCGCAAAGTGAGGAGAGCACCTGAAAAGCATCAGGGAGAGGCCAGCACAGCTGTTGCCTCCCCACCATTACACAAGGATGAATTGGCAGCAGTTCAGGACACTGAGTATAAGCCAGGTACGTCCCTGAGTCGAGTGGCACAAAGGCCAGGCAGGCAGCAGTGTGTGCATGAGTTTGACCGTGCCCCAGCCTCCCCTCCCTGGGCAAGGGCTGAAAGCCTTGGATGGAAAGTCCCTGGGGTAAGCTGTCAGTGGCAGGTGGCAGCAGGAGCTTGCCCGGTGCCCGCCCAGCCCCATGCCTACAGCTCTCTTTCCCCTGCAGGCATCGCTGCCCTCGGATGCAGGAGCAGCCCAACAGCGATGACCTTCATGATGCACTTCAGAAGGGCACCAAAGGCTCTGTGCAGGGCTTTCTGCTGCTCCTGCATCAGCCTGCAAGTGGAGGAGTAGCGCCCCACTGCCAGCTCCAGGCCCCCGGGAGCTGTGCTGAGTACATCGCACTGCAGCCTGCGCTCACTGTGGGCGTTTTCTCAGGCCAATAAACCATATCCCTTTCCCCCTAGTGCTTGCCTCTGCTTGCTCCAGCTTTCCCCTTGTGTCAGTAGCACAGAATCCCGTAGAGCAACCTCTTTCCTTGCAGCACTTCCCAGTGTTCAAGGCCAGGCTGGACGGGGCTTGGAGCAACCTGATCTAGTGAAGGTGTCCATGCCCATGTCAGGGGGTTGGAACTGGAGAAGTTTTAAGGTTCCTTCCAGCCCTGATGTCTTCTGTCGGAAGGGATGGAGCATTTACCACTTCTGTGGGCAACCTGTTGCAGTGCAGAATCCTTTACTGCTATCCACTGCCACTGTTTCTTGGCTGCACTGGCAGTTTTCATATTCATTAGTGCGGGGATGGGTTGTTTCTCTGATACGGAGCTTTTTGCCATACAGCCATGTTATGGCCATGAGAGGTGTATTCTTTTCTGGGTTGGACACTGGCTGGATGGCTGAGCCCCCAGAGAAGAGGGGGGTGGGGCCAAAGAAGGGCAATGGAGCTGGTGCAGGGCCTGGGGCACAAGTGTGATGAAGAAGGGCTGAGAGATCACATGGGGTTTGCTCTGGAGAACAGAAGGGTTAGGGGGGACCTTATTGCTCTCTACAGCTGCCTGACAGGAGGATGGAGTCAGGAGGTGCCTGGTCTCCTCTTCTAAGGAGCAAGGGATAAAACAAGAAGAAATGGCCTCAAGCCTGAGCCACAGGAGGTCTGGACTGGAGATTAGGAATCATTTCTTCAGTTCAGGTGTAGTCAGTCAGACATTGGAAGAGGCTGTCCAAGGCAGCAGTGGAGTCACCGTCCTTGGTAGTGGGAGACAGAGTGGTGGAAGTGGGACACAGAGTGGTGCTGCCCCGCAGCAGCATGACGATGTGGGAGTAGAGGTGGAAATGGTACCCTGGCTGCCACCTCATTCAGACAGAACTGTCAGCAGGTGCTGCAAGCTGCCTCCTGTGACAGTGACCCAGGGACCTTGCCAGCAGCCTGCAGCTCAGCAGGAGCCAGCACAGAGCAGGGCTGCAGTGACAAGAACAATAACAGACACTATCCTGGCTGCCGACAGCGGCAATGCCCTGGCCACTCAACCCACCCATCATTCTCACACCCGTGATGGCACCGATGCTTTTCAGAGCAGGAACATGGGGCAAGCAGCAGAGCACTTGCCAGCAATGCCAGCAGCAAGCATCAGTTCCTGCATCAACAGCAAGTTACTTAGTGTGCGCTGCAGGCCTCTCGCAGGCTGCCTCCTGTGACACCAACAACCTCTGCTGAGCACCCCTGCCATGGAGGAACCTCTGAGCTGTTCCCAGCCCATTACCCCTTTGCTCCATTACCTGCTCTCCATCAGTGCTGGCTTTTTAATTCCTTTCGTGCTTTTTCTGCAGTGGGGTGTTCTAGGGGAAGTGATGGTCCTGTCCCAATTCCTCCTATTGCAAAAATAGTCATCAGCTCATGCTGTGGTTTTTGGGAGAGTGGAACCTTGCCCGGATGCGAAGCATTCCACTTCACCAAAGAGGCCACACTCTGGTGTCCAGTAGCACTTTCCAGAGCATCAGGAAGAAAGCTGTATCTGGGGTGCAGCAGATGCAAAGCATGAGCAGACCCACTATGAAAAATGCTCCTTATCAGGGGGGTTGGTTTGAATTCTCCAAAGGGCTCTTGATGTTTCTGGGAAGTGAGTCTCGAAACCTTCTTGGATTGTGCTCACTCTGTATGACCACAACAACTTCAGGCTGAGGGTGAGAACAAGGGTGTGATCCCCTAAGTATGGAAAACCACACTGTGGCTAGTTGAAAATCAGAGCTCTCAGTTGTCTTGTGCAGCCAGGTCTCAGGTAACTTCTCCTGGATATAAGCTGGCAAAGGTAGCTCCTGGAATTTGGAGTAGGGCACAAGCCCAGACCTTCTCAGCACTGCCAGTGCCAGCACTGCACTGCTGGGAAGTCACCGCTGGGGTCTGAGTGAATGGATCTGCACCCAGGAGATAGCTTGGATGGAGACATCTCTTCTCCCTGCAGGTAGGGAGCTTGAAGAGCTGTGCCCTTGCTGCCTTCCTCTGATGGTGGGTGCTGCCTGCAGGATGCTGGACATCCGATGCTGTCCAGCCTCTTCTGGGCTCACCTCTGAATTGCTCAGGGGCTAAGGCACTGCCAAGGCCACCACTAACCCATGGCACTGTGGGCCTTGTCTACACAGTGTATGAACACTTCCAGAGACAGTGTTTCCAGCACTGCTCTGGGCAGCCTGTTCCAATGCCTGAACACCCTTTGGGGAAGGAATTGTTCCTCATCTCCATCTAAACCTTCCCTGGTGCAGCTTG
The DNA here is from genome assembly GCA_002631895.1 of Agapornis roseicollis. Classification (NCBI taxonomy): domain Eukaryota; kingdom Metazoa; phylum Chordata; class Aves; order Psittaciformes; family Psittacidae; genus Agapornis; species Agapornis roseicollis. The sequence goes on along the minus strand of NDXB01001254.1, from coordinate 2,778 downwards.
AGGCTGTTTCCTCTTGGCCCATCCCTCATTTCTTGGGAGCAGAGACCAGCCCCCTCCTGGCTTCACCCTCCTGTCAGACAGTTGTAGAGAGCAATAAGGTCCCCTCTGAGCCTTCTCTTTTCCAAACTAAAGCCCCCAGGTCCCTCAGCCATTCCCCATCACACTTGTGCCCCAGGCCCTGCACCAGCTCTGTTGCCCTTCTCTGGCCTTGCTACAGCACCTCAATGTCTCTCTTGTAGTGAGGGGCCCAGAGCATCAGGTGGTTTCTTCATTTAGGCTTCAGATATTTCAGCCAATGTGGAAATTGTCAGTTAATTCTGTCCTAGAGGTTAGAAAACACTGCCAGCAGCTACTTTTTCATGTCAGTCTACAAACCATCCACATATCACCACTACAAAATATGATTTTTTATAATTATTTTTCTCAAATTTGGAAAAGTGTTTGTCAAACATTTCAATATTTTCTGTATTACTTTTTCACTTTTAAAAATAATACTACTAATAACATCCACAGGAAAAGATGCAGAATTTCCTGTTGAGAAAATTGAAATAAAATATTTATTTTCAGGCCTCATTAATCACTACAGTTTCAGTGCCTCTGGGGATCTGTGGTTTCATCCTCCCCAGTGGTCCAGGCTCCAGAATCAACTGTATGTCTTCTAAAGAGCAGAGGTCTTGGCTGTGTTATTCTGCACTCTACTGTCACGAGTGAGGAAGCTTGCCGATTTTCTGTTGAGACTGTCCTGGGTTCAGCAGTAGCAGTCATTTTTCTCCTTCTTAGTAGCTGGTGCAGTGCTGTGTTTTTGACTTTCAGCCTGGGAACAGGACTGATAACACCAATGTTTTAGTTGTTGCTCAGTAATGTTTGGTCTGACCAAGGACTTTCTGAGTCTCATGTTCTGCCAGGGAGGAGGGGAAGCCGGGAGAAAGCAGGGACAGGACTAGCCAAAGAGGTATTCCATACCACAGCACATCATGCCCAGTATATAAACTGGGGGCAGTTACCCCAGGGCTAGATCACTGCTCTGGTTGGGCTGGGTATTGGTCGGCAGGTGGTGAGCAGCTGTATTCTCTCCCCTTGTTATTTCTTTTATCATTATTACTATTGGTGGTAGCAGCAGTGGTCTGTGTTATACCTTAGTTACTGGACTGTTCTTATCTCAACCCGTGGGAGTTACATTCTTTCAGTTCTCCTTCCCATCCTTTTGGAAGTGGGGGAAGGAAAGGGAGGAAGTAAGTGAGTGGCTGCATGGTTCTGGGTTGCTGACTATGCTTAAATCATGACAAGACCCATAATTTGTCCTTTCAGTTTTCATTTTTGTAAATTAAATGCTCATTGCTAGCTTCTATTTTTTCCCCTGCCCTTCCTACCCAGCCTGTTGTTTTCATGGTTGAATAAATATAAATAATATAAATAATTATTGAAGCTGAAAAGGAGGTTGCGTCAATCAAATTGGTTTTTGCATTTATTTTCTCAGATCCACCCTGTGGAACTCTCTAACAGACTTGGGAAAAATGGACAAGACTAGCCATAGCTTCTTTGGGAAAAGAAATATCTCCCCATCTCCCTCAGATTTTTCCCTGAAGGTCTATTTATTTATGCTGAGCTTTGCCAGACCACTTGATGCTTCTATTCTAACCATAAAAGCAGTTGCAGTATATTAAATGATTCAGAGATACATTTTGAAGTAATGAAATGCAGAACAATGATGCAGAAAATGAGTCACAATTAGAGTAAAATAATGATAGCCACAATGCTGAGTCTTGAGTGTAGTGGAACCTGCAATGCTAGTGGAAAAAAGGGAAGGATTATGTCTTAAGACACAGTTCTGGAAGTCAAAAGACCAGTTTTCAGTCCTAGCTCTGTGTGACCTCGAGCAACTCACCTCCCTTCTGTTTCTCATCTGCAAACGGGGGTAATCGCTGTCTGCTGGAAAGGATCAATTTTTCTAAATTACTTATGGACACTGTGATATAAAATGTACTGACTCCAGGGTCAGCAGGGTTCTTTCCTAGAAAACTCTAGGAAAAAAGAGGTCTTATGTAGTTTATTTACTTTGGAAAGCATCCTTGGGGATGTTTTCAATGGTAAAGTCAGATGCTCCCTAGCTTTTGGCAAAACTTCACCATCATTGATTCCTCTCACATCCCTGTTTATTCTATTTCAAATGAAGAACTGTCACTCCTTCCTCTTCTCCACACCCCTCCCTGTGTTCAGGGTCTAAATGCTGAGCAGGTTGTAGGACAAAACTTTTGTCATGGACTAGGGCATAAGACACAGCCATGGCTGAGGATGCTGTTGGAGCAGGACTTGTGAGATAATGTTCTCTGTGAATGACAATGTCCCATTGGACATACCTCACAGCCTGCCTCCCTCCCTCTGCACCACTGGCCTGGAACATGCCTTGATGAAGGGGAACAGAGCTGGGAGAGCTCCTTTCAGGGGTGCAACCGAGAAAAGGGATGAAAACCATTTTGTGTCAAAGCTGTGTTCCTGGTGTGCATGATGGTGTGTGTCCAGAGCAGGTACACACTAAGGGCCAGAAGTTTGGATACAGACAGGAGTCACCTCTGGGCTGATCCTCAGAGAAGCCCCAGGAGAGCAGTGTAGATATCCATAGAATCATAGAATCATAGAATAGTTAGGGTTGGAAAGGACCTTAAGATCATATAGTTCCAACCCCCCTGTCATAAGCAGGGACACCTCACAATAACTGTGCCACCCAAGGCTTTGTCTAACCTGGCCTTGAACACTGCCAGGGATGGAGCACTCACAACC
>NDXB01001244.1:1474-20997 GCA_002631895.1 Agapornis roseicollis | reverse complement strand
CCAACCAGTTCTTTATCCACTGAGTCATCCACCTATCAAATTGATGTCTCTCCAATTTAGAGACATGGACGTCGTGTGGGACAGTGTCGAACGCTTTGACCATCTTCAGCTGCTATTACAGGATGCTAGGTTTTGTGTGGGCCATAGAATCAGAACAATTAGGGTTGGAAAGGACCTAAAGACCATCTAGTTCCAACCAGTAGATAGTAACAGAATACAGGAAGCAAAGTCACCATAGCACCCACTTCTAGTTTTAAAGGCATGAGAAACATTTCCACCTAGCTCTTTGCAAGGATAAAGTGGGAGCAGGACAGGGTACTAATGAGCCAGCATGAAATCATTTACTCTATGGGATATATAGAAAAACATTCCTTTTGAAATACTTGATTTCACTATATCTCAGCCTTTGCCTGCAGACTAAACCCTTCTCTCATGGTAATACAGGTATGCTATCTTTTCCCCCCTTTCCTAACAGGCTTAACATCTTAAGAAAATCTAGCCCACCATTTTGATGAAACACATTTTGAAGGAATTTCCTTCTGTTTCCTAACACTGAGCAACAGAGCCTCTAAAATGCTTGTAGAGAGCACATTTTCCTGGGGCTGCAGAGAATGAGTCACACTAGATACATGCCAAATCAAATACAGCAAATAACCAGTGAGCTGGCATGCTGATTGTCCTGAGAAAAGAGCATTTTGCTTGTCGGTACTGCTGTACTGTACCTACCTACAGCAACAATTTTCAGGGTGTTATTCAGCAAGAGGATAGACGGTCCCACGCTATCTCCCTGCTTCAAAGTCATACAAATTGGCATGAAATAGAGAGCTGTACATTGCGAGAAGGCCATTCAGGGTTTGCTCCCACACAGCACTGAGCACTGGCTCAAAACCATGCTGTGGCTTAAGCAATGATTGTCCCATTGGCCTTGGTGGCTACCAATGGGAGTCAGTGCATCCAATTGTCAGGTCTCAAGGACTCATCTTTTAAATACCGTTTTAAAGTCATTTAGGCACCTAACTATATTCTGCAGATTTAATTACTGCTTAACTCACATCTGCACAATCACCCCAGAGCTCTGGGATCAGAAGAAAGGTCCCTCAGCACCAAAACAGAGAGAAATCTTTTACTTCTGTGTTTTGCTTGCAATTGCTGGGAGGGGTGAGATACGAACTCTCTCATAAAACGGCTTTCATTTGGTCCCCAGCTCTGCCATCCACACATAACAGCTCACAGTGAGGCTTAGGGAAGCAATTTAATGACTCTGCACCAATGTCCCCATCTGCAAAAGCAGGTTGTTCTAAGGATGCATCAGCTCCTGCTGGAGGAGGTTCATTAAAAAGTATGAGTAGCTTTGAATGCAGAAAGTGATGATAAAGAGCAAGACCACAGAGCAGTTTGGGCAAAGTTTTCATTTCTCTACTTGTAACAGCATTCATTTTTGTGTTTGATTTTACCAGAATCCTAAACCTGCTGGCCACAGTTGGCTAAACACTGCTCGTGGAGAAAAGGATCAAGTGCGAATGAAGGTGTGTGCTTTGTTTTCAACAACTGAAGAAGCAGTTTAATCCAAGAAAATATCTACACCAAGGGATGAAGCTCGTTTTCACAACCTTCTGTATCAGCCACGATGAAGCATGGTAATTTTCCCCTATGGTCAATAGTTACTGACCTTTCATGAGCTTTGGTTCATACTTATTAGGGGGCCTATAAGGATGCTGCAGAGGGATTCTTCATTAGGGATGGTAGTGACAGGACAAGGGGCAACAAGTTGAAACTTAAACAGGGGAAGTTTAGATTGGATATAAGGAAGAAATTCTTCCCTGTGAGGGTGGTGAGGCACTGGAACGGGTTGCCCAAGCAAGTTGTGAGTGCTCCATCCTTGGAGGTGCTCAAGACCAAGTTGGGCAGAGACTTGAGTGACATGGTTTAGTATGAGGTGTCCCTGCCCATAGCAGGGAGGTTGGAACTAGATGATCTGAAGGTCCTTTCCAACCCTAACTATTCTATGATTCTATGATACTTATCATCTGAAATGGGGAAAGAATATAAATATACAAATAAATTTGATCTAATAAAAAAAATCAGAAATGATAATTTTTATCTTTAAAGTATCTGCATTAAAGTTACTTCAAGGTCAGTTATAAAGGTGTAGTAATTATTAGCTTAACTATTAATATCTCTCAGCAAACTAATTAGCTGGGCACCAAACGAAAGCTGTTTATGCCTGAGGTCTGCTAAGCCAAAAGATTAATATTTCAGGTTAAATTTTCAAGAGGGGAGAACTCCTGCCTCTGGGAATCACAAGATATTTCCTCACTCAAAATGAAATAAGAAAAGGCAAAGGAACATCAAATGAAAATGATGAAAATTGGCCTGACCCTAACTCTAGGCACTGCTGAAAGATGAATGCATCATCTTCCCTTTTGACGGTGGTGGCTATACTTGCCTACCAGGCTGAAGCCTGCATTTTCCACCTGGAGACCCCGCCAGCACAACCTGTCATGTCACCGTCTGAATGGACAGAGCATCGCTAGAAGGCACAAATCCTCCGGATTTCTTATCACTGTATCTTCATTGATGACATGCTGAGCTCTGTGACTCCTAGAGCAGAGGACACAAGTACCCTACAGGATGAGCCTGACAGGAATTCATCCATAACCATCAACAGGGATTAGATGGACTGGGCAGTGGTGAAAAGCAGTCTTTGGAGTTTGTGGCTGCTTTGTCCTGGCTAGGAAGCCATCTCATAGCAGACAGCCTAAGTCATGTGTGAAAGAGACCACTAGAAACTTTTTAGACCAACTGAGCCCTCTAGACAGTGAGAGGCAGAAATGCACATGCTTCTAAGGTCTCTCCTCACCTTCCTCAGCAGTGCTGCCTGGGTCTCAGGAGCAGGCAAAGCCATATCACATCCACTTTCCCACTCCAGGACCCTAAATGCCACCCACTGGCCTGGTCTTCTATTTGGGCCCTTCAACCAGGTCCTACGTGGGTGGCCACAGCTGCAGTGCAGTAGGACAGAATGGCTGTGACTCTCCCTCCCCATTGCCATGGGGCCAGAGAAACATCCCACAACCCACACACAGCAAACCCAGTGCACCCTTGTCTCACTGGAAAATAAAGCATGAAGAGGTTTGCTCATTGGTTCTGGAAGAAGAAGCCTATCGTGATTGCAAGCATATGGAAAAAGCAAAGAGGCATAATGTTTTATTATGCAAAACCCTATGTGTTACCCCTGCTGTGAAAGGAAATTCAGCTGCTTACCCACAGCTCTTGTATTCTCGTTTTATTAAAATGAGGAGAGCTCCTATTACTTAATTCTTGGTTTACATACAACACATGCCTCACAGCTCAGAAAGGCTTTGCTTTGCAGCCCACAGCAGCCAGCCTTCCGGGGTGATGGCCCTCCTGCAGTAGCAGAGGACACCACAAGAGAAGCCTGGCTTGTGTAGCTTCATCCATCACTATCACAGGCACCATGCCATGGTCATTCATTTTAGAAACAGGTCTAGCACCATCTCTCCAAAATGATGTAACAGCTGCTGCTCTGTACACAGTGGGAGGCTGACAGAAAACCCTCTCATGTTTATCCAGGGCAAAAGTCTTTCCAGGGATATTGTTTTATTTGTGCTATGAAAGATAACAGCATCGTACAAAACTAAACAGGCTTTCAAACAGTTCCAGGGTGCTAACATCATATTGGTGCAATATATGTGGGGTCTGAGCAAAGCAATTTTTTAGCAGACACATTATTCTCATGTTTTTCCCCTGATACAAATGCTTCATGGATAAGTCAAATTGATTTTCTTCTTTTTTAACAACTCAAAATAACTTAGTTAAAAAATGAACCTCTAATGAAAAGCTAAACCATCAAAATATTTAATTGAAATACAGCAAGAAATCAATTCCTTACCAGCTGTTACTGATGGAACTCAGTCAAATTCTACAACTGGGTAGAAGGAAATAAGCTGATAATTTTATAAAACAACACATGTACTAAGGTAATAGAACCTACATGCAGCATAAATTGAAGGAAACAGAGTATTCCCTCCATTCTCATCCCCAGCCTCAAATGTGGACAGGCACAAGTTTTTGGGTAAATGAGTGAAAAAGCAGGGAGATTCAAACAGCAGCATCCACAGCACCATGCCTGCCCTCCTGCAGCCCTGATGCCTGCACACCCATTCCCAGTTCCATGCTGAAGCTGCCTCCCAGTGCAGCTCCTGCCAGGTACCAGCAGCTAAAGGTGCTCTGGGAAAATAGGAGTCAGGAATGGTTTAACTGTTGTTTGTGTTGTGGCTGCTTTCATTCATGTTGAGACAAGATGCTGCGCTTGTTAAGGGAAGGTTTCCCCTCCCTTTGATGCTCTGACCATGTATCAGGGTATATCAGGACTTGGCCAACCATTAGTTCACCATGCTAAGATGTTGAATCAATGACAAAAGAAAAGTAATAGACAAATCCCCAAATATACTAAAAATTAAGATGCAGGAAATTCTGTGCACAGATCAAATCTCTGGTCTGTTTAAATCCTGAGAATTGGGCTTTCTGTTCAAAACAGTCCTGCAATCTGATCCTCACCATGAGCCTCACAGTCTCTTTGGTCTGATTCAAAATGAAAAGACTGACTGAGGACTCTGGATATTCAGCATCACTCACAGCATGATAATGCTTCCTCTGCAGAGATCAGCTAACCCCTGTTTCCACGCATCTGTTTTCCAGGCAGAATTTCCAGGCAGAATTTCCAGGCATTGCATAATTTCAATGGATTTCAACCAGATCTATGCAAGACTACAGTTGTTATGAGTTTATATATATTGTTTATTGGAGTAGGATTAGCTTGTTAGTTCTAGAAGTGTCAAAACACATTTATAATCAGATATAACTAACATCCAGGCACACTTCTGAATAAAACTTGGGCTATTAGTTGATCACTTAATGCTTTATTAAGGATGCAGCCCTTATAAATGAAGTTCATAAATAAAACAATTAAGCTCACCTTTAACCAAACATGAAAATAAAAGGAAGAAAGTGGTGTGGCTTCCTATACACACCTTTTATTGGCAGTGTGGGAGCTTTTTTCCCATGTTGCTTTAACAGAGAAACAATGTACAACATAAAAGGAAGAAAATATTAAATTGGATTTGTGGCTTGCAAGGGAGATTCTTCATCACAAGAATAACAAGTGCAATTTACATCTGAAATTGTTCAGGATTCTTTATGATCTAACAGTGGTGACCAAAAGAGACCATATGAGGAGATAAATTGCATGCGGTTTACAAGCATTATGCCCACAACTGGATGTTTGGATTTCTTCTGAGCTCTGTGTGTTTTAGCAGCACCATCTGGACATTACCAAACTGGTTCTGAATAGCAAAATAGATAGCCATAAACCAGTAATGTATAAACACTAACATGCCTCCTGTCCAAGGCTGCATGTCACGGTTCCCTTGTTTGCTGCACAGCTGTTTCGGAGTGAATTGTGTCAAAATTAGCCAGGCTTCTGTCTATGGATCTAATAAAATAAGGATTAGTAGCTTAGGTGTGGAAACCAGAGGTAGGAGTGGTGCGGTGCAGGGACAGTGCCCCCAGGGGTTTGCTTTGGGAATGGCGGTAGGAGCTGTGGGCAGTGTTACTTGAGAGCCAGGAGGAGAAAGGAATGCAGAAGCCCAACATTGCCCACATTTTCCACACATCTGGTGTCTTTCAGTCACATGCACTATTAAAACAGTGGTGGCAGATAAGGCAACAACACTTGGCCATCCCTAAAACCCCAGAGGATTAGCAGCATAAAAGGAGTTTAACCTATTGATGGGTCTAAGTAATGTTACAGTCTATACCATTTAGGGATTTCTTAATGCTGTTGGCAGTCCAACAACAGTGAGAGACCCTGAGAGAGCTTCCCAGCTGGGAAGCATCTCTGATATACAGAGTGGGGGATTAACTTTGGCACCAAAGACCTTGCAAACTAATGGAGAGGAGGGCCATGCAGCAGAACAGTGCCTGGCACAAAACAATTTTGTTTAGTTTAGGGCAGTACCTACTTCACTGCTCACTTCTCCCTAATAAATAATCACACCAGTGTTTGAGCAGGAGCTCTCTTCAATAATCTGAAAAATGTTAGTCTCCACCATTCATACAGACTTAGGAAGAGAAGAATAGTCAGAAGCATTAAATCTAAATCATCTTTATCCAGAGATAAAGGACATTGTTAAAGCTTTTAGGCTTAAAATTAGTCTAAATATCTTTGATCTCTCTGCCTCATATTTCATCTTCTCTTTGACATCTGCCTTCTATTTCATAAGCCTTGGGTAAGCATGCAGATACACCAGCAATCTTATCTATATGTGTATATATGCACATGCATACATATATATACATACACACAGTAAATTCTTTTATCTTTCACAGAAAAAGCTCCCTTTGACTACAACAGTGCACAGCCTGCAAGAAAAAGCCCCTGAGTACTGTGTCTAGCACACTGCTTACCTGGTCCTGAAATCAAAATCAATAAGGAAGTGCTTCATTGCTGTTACTGGTCATTGAGTCACCAAACTTGAAGGTACACAACCTGGCACTCATCCCTATGAAATGCAAAGTAGGTGAGAGTTGCTACTAAACAGAACTCACTGTCCTCAGGGATCCACTGGGCCCATTTCCCAGAGCTCTTATTGCAGTCTTGGACTGCTTTGTTTCTTACTGAATGAGTATACTGAGCAACCACAGGGTCAAGATTTTAAGACAGCTGTTGAGGGAAAGTTTCATCAAAGCAATCTGAAGTCTGCTACAGAGTGATGAAGGAAAGGGGAAGCATTAAGCTTCTTTCTCCTGACTTAAGGTCTGGATTTTAGGAGAAAAACATCCTCTTGCATTTAAATCACTGAAAACTTGAAGTGATTCAACTATCAAGTATATCCCACCATGTAGACTATCCTAGCAGCATAACAGACTATCAAGTGGATAGAAGCATAATTTATTCTGTTTGCCTGCATAGATGACTACCCATCACCAGAGAGATATAATATTTAATGAAGAAACCCAAATCATCTAAGGAAAGCAATTGCCTCTTTGAATGCCTGAGAGCTGGGAGACAATAAAAGGGATGACAGAGCAAGCTCCTTAGCCAATATTTTGATAAATATTGCACAAAATTAATTAGAAAATCCAAACACTTGTAAAAGAGAAAAATCCATCCCCAACTCTCTCCCCCCTGAATTGAGCATACATTATTACTGGAAGTGTCTGAAAGGGCTTCCTATCATAGCACTAGAATTTAATGTTTGGTCTTCTTACCCAGGTTTAAACTCACATGCTGGCAATTCCTTGCCTTTTCAGTTTATAATGTGTCACTTACTCCCCTTTTTAAAGAAAAGGTCAGTGCTCTTCGCTTAAGTAATGTCATTAAGAAATCAAACTCATTCTTCCATCTTGTGTGGCTGAGCAACTGAAAGGCACAACCTTCATTTAACTTATTTCCACTTTCTGATTATAGTTAAAAAAATATGAATGCAGGCAACCATAGACAATGAAGAGCAATATCTAATAATCTGTCTCCAGGGTTGTTTCCTATAGTATATTTTCTAACATTTATTCTGATCACTCTAAATTACTCATATAATAAGCTAACTGATCCTTCCTATGCTAGGGGAGACTATTTTGCAGAGCAAGATGTTCATGTTATAAGGGTTTCTTTATCTTATACTACTATTGCTAGTTACATATTCTAATATCAGTCTATCTGACTACCCTTTCACCACCCTGCAGCCTGCTTCTTCATGTTTCTGTCAATACAATAAACTGCTCTTGCACAAAACAAAGGAATGAAGTTGTTACTGGTTTCCCTACCTCTCTATTCCATTCAGAAGGTGTTATTTAATGTCATGTACATGCTATTCTCACAATACAAATGTGGCTGATTGATTGTTTAAATATACAAAGAGAATACTGTTGACAAAATCGATGTCAGTTTAATGTATTCTGTTGCTTTCTGGCTAGCTGGTGGGTCCCTCTCTTTAAAAAATGAAACTGGTTTTCCATCAGTCATGAATTTGAGAAATTTTGCTCCAATAAATAATACTAAAATTGACCAAGGATTATGAAATTGGGAAGGATGCTCCAGGTAAGCTTTATGGCTCTCAGTTCAGCTCAGATAAGAAGTTGAAAGCCAAGACTGACTACAAAAAATTTCAGTTTGAATGCAATCACCTTTTGGAGCATAGGTCACTTGAAGAATTTGAAAAGTGATGACAGTTTAGAGTGTGGTTTTGGGTTAATTGCTGTTAGGTACACCTTTAGCCTGTGGTTAATCAAAAGCCCCCAAAACATATCCATCATTTTCCCTTTATGGTTACGCTGATGTTCCCTTCACTCAGCTGAGCCAGACTGAGACCAGGGGTATTGTCCTGGGTTCAGCAGTAGCAGTCATTTTATTCCTTCTTAGTAGCTGGTGCAGTGCTGTGGTTTTGACTCTCAGCCTGAGAACAACACTGATAACAACGATGTTTTTAGTTGTTCAGTAATGCTTACACTGACCAAGGACTTTCTGAGTCTCATGCTCTGCCAGGGAGGAGGGGAAGCTGGGAGGAAGCAGAGACAGGACACCTGACCCAAACTAGCCAAAGAGGTATTATATATCACAATACGTCATGCCCACTATATAAACTGAGGGCAGTTACCCAGAAGGGCGAGATCACTGCTCAGGTCAGCCTAGGTATCGGTCGGCAGGTGGTGAGTGGTTGTATTCTCTTCCCTTGTTATTTACCTTATCATTATTATTATTGGTGGTAGCAGCAGTGATTTGTGTTATACCTTAGTTACTGGGCTGTTCTTACCTCAACCTGTGGGAGTTGCATTCTTTCAGTTCTGCTCCCCATCCCTCCAGGAGCAGGGGGCAAGGAAGGGAGGAATGAGCAGGCAGCTGCATGGTTCTTGGTTGCTGGCTGGGCTTACAACACAACAGGTATAAACTTGATTGAGTTATGCCATATTTCAGCTGCTTTGGGCATCTTTAACTCATGTTTTATGTGAGTTTATATGATGTTGAGGGCATTAATTTTGCAGCGGCCAGTTGCCTGTTGATAACATGACCATATCTGAGTGAAAAATTGTTTCCTCTTGGGAAATATCTCAGGATGTTTCTGTTTAGTTGAGCAAATAGCATCAAAATGCACAGGAGACAAATTTCTGTTCACTTCAGTAATGTGACATTCTACTGCTGTCAGTCTCACTGGATAGCTTATAGTCAACCATTCAATACAACAAACCAATCATACGGGCATAAAAATGAAGCAGAGTCAGATAACCACAAATGACAGGGCTCTGCCAAGGAGCCTGATAAAGTATTGTTCAGAACTTTGAGAGTATAAACTAGAGAGGAAAAAGAGAAATTAAAGAGGGCTGGGATGTAGGAATTTTCCTGATCAAAACCTCTACATCTTTCCCCCTCCCTGAAAGCACTACTTGCTTCTTTTAGATACCAACAGGCCCAGCAAGATCTACTGGCCTATGAGCAAGATACATGTGCACCCATTGTTTGAAGAATTCCAGGATGGACATGCAGGGCAGAACTGTGTCATCATACAAGCATAGGCCCCACCTATGCTTCCTTGTGCTGTCATGTGTACTTCTTATTTTCCTGATGTGCTGGAAGTGCTGACCAGTGCCCAAGCTTCCCACAAGTCTCTGCTTAAACAGAAAGTGTTTCTAGCACAGGTAACTCCAACCAGATCAGCATGCTCAAAGGCCCACAGGTGTGTGCAGTGAAAGGTTACTGCCCTCATGAGGGAATGGGAAGAATAAGAAAAAATTTAAAGGTAAGCAAGAAAAATTACCTCTCATATTTTCGTCTTATCACAAGTTATGCATTTGAGATCTCCTGAGATACCGATGCTGTGTTCTGATGATAAATATCATGCAGATAAACTATGGCAATGGAATAATATTTTTTTTTTCCCAATCAAATTATTTGCCTGGGTTGAAAAGAAGTATGTTACTTTCTGACAAAAACTGATTAGCACAAATCCATGCAAACTTGATAAACCGGCACTGAAATGGCTGTTGTTTGACAAGTAGCACTCTGAAAACAGGCAACTACAACACAAACACAAACAAAACCCGCCTCTTTTGGAAACCAGATATGCCATGTTTCTGGTAACAGTGTCATCCAGTCTGATTTCAGCTGGTATAAATCACTTCCATGCTACTGACAGCAAAAGAAACTAGTCTCAGTCACTTCATTTGTACAGGACTATGGCCCTACTGCAACTCACATTAAATTAGATGTATTGAAAAGGCTAACTGTGGTTTACCTGGAATTTTAATATAGCAGAGAGCTGGTGTTAAAGATCAGCTAGAGCATAGTTTTCCTGATTGGACTCTATAATTTCACACACATAAATTCACAAATGTGATCAGGCAAATACCCGTACCCCTCCTCTCCATGCACACAGACATTATGTTTATCATGCATCCGTACCCATGCTGCATTCACCTGATTATTCAGGCTGCAGCAAAACTAAACACAGTGGCAAGCTGTGCTGTAGAAGTTGCTATGAGGAGTCCCTGCATAAAAAGAAGCTGCTTTAGGATCCAGGTTTCTTTCAGACCTGTAGTGGTGGTTAAGACATCTTTTCAGAAGCACAGAGAGTTTATGATGGCCACATTGTATAAACTGAAGTTTCCATCAGATTTAAAGATTAGCCTTTCTCACCTGTATCTCACCTCTCCCACTCTAGTGTTCCCACAAAAAGCCTTCCCAGGAAAGCACCATGCTACAATCAAAATGTATTTCTTAGCAAAGAGAAATAGCAAATTAGAGCAGTAAAATGTTTCACTTAGTGCTGAGCTAGCCTTTTTTCTTCTCTCTCAGTACTTCTTCAACTCTGCTCCTGCTGATCAGGATTTAAACAAAAGTAAAAAAAAAAAACCCTGTGCTTTTCTGTGCAGTCTTTCCTGCAAACCTACCCAATATCTACAAAGACATAAAGACGAAACAGTCTGTCTTAATGTGAAGCCTATTGCTTTTAACTCAAATTCATCAGAAGGGCTTTGAGTGAAAGTAGAGATTGATGTCAAGTTTAGTGGCTCTTCAAAGCTTTAAAGTCTTCAAACTTAGCAAGTTCAGAGATCAGCTTCAAGGGAAAACAGGGAAGATGTTCATGATCTCCAGCCATCACACCGCTTCTGTGTGCCCCATTCTCATCTCACATAGTGCAAATGGGAGCAGCTCCAGGGCACTCAGTGGAAGGACTCTGTCACCATTAAACACTCTCATACAGTTAAATTTGCCATCATTAACATGATTATTCATTGCAATGTATAAAAAACCTTTGCAAATGTGAGGAGCAGAGGCCTGAGGCAAGAGACATGGCCATCAAAAATACCTCAACTTTACAACTCCAGGTAACTCTTCATTAGGAACTGTAGTGACAGGACAAGGGGTAACAGGTTCAAACTGAAACAGGAGAGGTTTAGATTGGATATAAGGAAGAAATTATTTCCTGTGAGAGTGGTGAGGNCAACTTTACAACTCCAGGTAACTCTTCATTAGGAACTGTAGTGACAGGACAAGGGGTAACAGGTTCAAACTGAAACAGGAGAGGTTTAGATTGGATATAAGGAAGAAATTATTTCCTGTGAGAGTGGTGAGGCAGTGTTCAAGGCCAGGTTGGACAAAACCTTGTGTGGCATGGTTTAGTATGGGGTGTCCCTGCTTATGGCAGGGGGGTTGAAACTGAATGATCTTAAGGTCCCTTCCAACCCTAACTATTCTATGATTCTATGAACTCAAGACTTTGGTGGATGAGCAGACCTTGTGCCTTTTTATACAACAGTTAGCAAGTGACATGGTAACACATTTCATGGACAGAGGTGTTAATTTTGTTCATGTTCTCTTGTTGTTGTGCTTAAACTTAGTCAAATAAGGTCCAGAATGCATGAATAGTGTTCAGTTCTTCTAGAAGCAACTTAAACTAGACATTAATGCATACTTCTGACTTGCAGTTAGCTGATGTCTACAGTGAACTGACTGCTGTATGAAAGTTTTAAAGAATTTGCATTCCAAGGACAAAAGAGGTAAAAAGGGGAAAGGGATAACAGCAAGAAAACAAGCTACTGTGGCCTAAAACTTGTGACTAACCACACACAGATAACACAAACTGTTAGAAACACAGTAGACTTGCTGAGATTGGAAGGTGACTTATTTTGTATTGATATAAGGACAGTGTTTCACACCAATTTCTCCTGTCTTTGACATGATATATCATCAAGGCCAAGAGCTTCACCATAATCAGAAAGGCCTAGATTTTATAGGAGTATCAAGAATAGTCACAACTATAGTAGAAAATCCAAAAGAAAAAGGAAAAAGAAAGGAAAAAGGAAAAAAAAAAAGAAGAGGAAGCCCTGCAAACGCCCCTGCCTCCAGGTGTAAATGAATTTTCTACCCATGGGAGCTGGGAGAAAATTTTTTAAAGGTTAATTTTCAAATTGCCACAAGCTGTGAAATTTCTTGTCTCTTCTTTTGAAGCAGCTGGTGCTGTCTGCTGCCAGCTGCAGAAGGCTGGCCTTCATCAACCTTGAGTCTGACCTGCTCTGGCGATTCTCCTTGTCCTATACATTGAAAAGTGGGGGAAAAAAAAGTTTGCTGTCACACAAGAAACTACAGACAAATATGCTTTACAAGACAAGGTTATCCTTTCTCCTTCCTTTCAGTGAAGTCTTGGAAATAGAGCTGCTTTTACCAGGGGTTTTCAAGCACCCCAAATGTTTTGGAAGGAATGTATGACACCAAGAAGCCTGACTAAAAAAAAGGAAGTTCTATTTGTCTCATAGCACAGCACCACAACAAAGGGATATTTAATAAAAGTGTGAGTGCAATGATCAGAATTTGAAATTACCTTAAAATCTCATCTCCACTTCAACAATTAATCAATTTCAGCAGCCACTTATTGCTTAATACACAGCACATCAACAGAGATTATTGCTGAAACAATTCCTCTTAGCCAATCCTGGCAGTCCCTGAAATTTTCCAGAGCAAAACAAATTATTCACACTGTTGGGACAATGATTGTCTGTAGAGAAGGGCAGGCAACAGAATCTTTTCAACAGACAAATACAACACACCATTTGGACCCCTACATGTGTCAAAGATGTTTTCCTTTTTCAACTTTACAAAGCACCAATGTAACACTTGCTACATGCACTGTGACTTGCTAATTCTCCTGAAACAGAGGATAATTTTATTCTCAAGTGACAGAACAGATATTATTTTCCTGGTAATGAGAAATGTGGCTCTAAAATTCATAAATACACTTCTGAAATTTCTAGCTGCAATCCTCGACTCATTACCCACATCTGCTTTATGTACAGGACTACTTTATTCTGAATATGTATTTCAAACCACAGATCCTCCTCACTTGGTAGAAATTGGGATAGTTCCTTCAATTTCAGTATAACTATGCCAACCTGCATCACCTATATATCTAGCCAGAACAGCACAAAGAGAGCAAAACCTACTGCTTCAACCATTCAGAACAAACTTGTCATGGTTTAAGCAACACTTAATGTTAAGGAAAATAAAGCCAGAGGAAATGACCTGAACACAAAGCTGATTTTTGTCAGTCAGGGCTTTGTTTTTACAGTGGTAAGTGGATAGCCACACATCTGTATGCACCCATCTGCCCAAGCCCTTCCTAAAAGCAGCATTTTGCAGGAGGATGCCAGGGTCCTGCCGATGTGGAGGTCTGTCTTATACAACCAGTTTGTCAATAAAGTGGATGAGTCAGAGTGCAGATGGTGACTTTGAGCAAATCAGAAGAAACTTCATTACAGAAAATGTCAGCAGCAATTTTGATCGACACCACAAAAATTAGGCTTTTGGCAAATGCTGGTTGAGACAAATTTCTTTCCATTTAGTCTCATCACTGTCTTTTTCTGCCTTCTCTACTAAACATCGATTCTTCTCTGCAACTTTCACAACAACTGCTTCTGGCATCTCATGTGCTACCTGCGTCGTAACAGAAGTCTCTCCATGATAGTCCTTGGAGGATTTATTAATCCTGGAGCTGTTTACTAAAAGAAACACTTTTAAGTACCATAAATATTGCCCATGCTTTTTAGAAAGTTAGCAATCTATTACTGTGTGTATATATATATATGGAAAAGCCTTTTCATTTAAGAAAAGCAGTATATGCCATCTTTCTCATTGCTAGCAGAAGCAGATCCTTGAGGAATCATTTTTGATGAGTGTTGCTAGCTGTGTATTTCTTAGCCTGTGAAGAACTGGGGAGGTCACAGGCATCTGTAAACGCAGTTACTGCAGCCTCCTGACAGACACAAGAAATTCAGTTTCCTCAGCTGGGTTTGCTCCTTTACTGAATATCATCTTAACCCCAAGCTTCTGATGGGTACCATGCCACACCTGATGCTTTCCCTGATTGCAGGTGCAAGATAGAGCCCTTCTGTCACACACAGACAAAGCAAGCCATGGGTGCAATGTTTCAGGCTTAGCACAGCTGAGTTTTGTTGCCCTGAGCTGAGGAAGGCTGAGAGGAGCACTGCACTGTTAGAAGCTCAGTTGCTCACTTTTCTAATTATGTCATTAGTGTAGCAGTATCCAGCATTTTCCCCCAAACTCCAGGTCCCAGAATCCTGCAATTACATGAGATTATTTTTTTTTCCTTGTTAAAAAGAGGAAGTTTCTAGACCTTAGGCCAGAAAAGCCAAAAATGCAAAGTTAAAAAAAAACCCAAAGTCAACCAAGATCAGCTCCTCATTTCTTACTTGCATATTAAAATATGTGGTTATTGATGTGTTAGAAAACATGGAAACACCTGAGGTTGGGTTGATGGTCTGAAGCCAATTGTATGAGGTTCAACAAGGGTCAGTGCTGGGTCACAACAACCCTGTGCATTCCTACAGGCTTGAAGAGTGACTGGAAAGTAGCTTGGTTTAGTTGTGGACTTGGCAGTGTTAGATCTTAAATGTCTTTTCTAACCTAAATGGTTCATGATTACATGATTCTATGATTAAGTACCTAACATATGAAAAATGAGTTCTGTGATGTTGTTGGAGGAGAAGTGAGAAGGGACAGAGCAATAGCTCCCAAGGACTTTGAGCTGAAAATAGAGTTGAACTGACACTTTGTTTCTTCAGTCCCATGTTATGTCCTTGCTGGAGGACAGCTGTAGCATTGATCATGAGGTTTTACCTATAATACAGGTCAAACGTCCTTAAGTTACACCTTCAGTCACAATGAAAGGGGAAATTCATGCTTCCTGTTGGAGACTATTGACTACTGAAGGTGTCTACCTGCATTGTGACTGAAGTTAGGGATGCAAAAAATCTAATGGGGAGAGGTGAGTGACTAAGCAGAGGCAATAATATGTGTCTATTTAATATGTATCATGAGTGACCTGCATAGCCCCACATCGAGTATGCAACATGTAAAGTTTTGCCAACTGGAGTTTCTGTCACCCAAAACAGAGCAAGGGACATTCCCTACCTTAGTTATTTCACTAGGTTAAGGTGAATTTTTTATAGACCAATTAATTTTGATGTTCAGGGACCACATTCTGTAATTGATTTCTTTAGTGTTGAGTAACTGAATGGCATAGCTATAAACACTGCAGATTCACACCTGTGTGAGAGCTCAGTCCCTGCTCTTCCCTGTCCTGAGCATCCAAGGCTCACAACTCCTTTGGACCAACAACAATTCCTTGTGGGCATGAAATCTGAATCTCGTGAAGTTCAGAGAAGAAAGAGGAACCTAAGCAAACAATAAACAACGACTCTTAAACTCTAATGGATCCATCAAGAAACTCCCAAAGATTTATGTATGCAATTTAATTGACTAGTAGAGCTCCAGGCTTTGCCATTGCAGGTGGAGGTAAACGGCAACATATTAAATACTCACCACTCTGTAATTAATCTTGTTATATGTTTTTAATGAATACTAAAGTCCTACAGAAAATTATGGGATAGTTATGCCATTGATTTCACTAGAGTGCTGCATGGCAGAAATAAATATGGTCTTGCAGGCTTAAGTGAGTCTCTTAAGGACAGAGTAACACTGTTACAGCATTTAGTCCAAGTTGTCAGTGTTATTATAGTAAGAACAACAGTTGTCATACTTGCTAAGCATTCCTCAAAATGCTCCTAACAGAAATATATTCTTAACAGTCTTACACAATACCTCTAATTGTGGTTTTCTGTTAGGCTCATAAGATTGCATGTAGTATTTCTACTATGATGTTGTGAAATAACTTCTCTTATGTTTGCTTTGCAGCAATTAAATCTGACCTTTAAAAGGTTGCAGTGTCAAAATGGGAAGTAAAATTAAGTAACTGAATAGTAATTATGGTTTATATGGAGTTACAGTGGTTTTCTGCTTATAGGGGAGTCCTTGGTTCTGTTGTTTGGTTGATTGTTTCAAAGTCTTTTTCTCAGACTTTTGTGTAATCCCCTGTTCAGGTACACTGAGCCCATTTGGTCCCTGGATTATTTGGAGGGAGAATGATTCAGATGCTGGAGGCAGCAAACCTTACACTTCAAGTAACACTGACAGGCAGAATAAACATAGCAAAACTGCTTTAACTTTTAAGAGGTGTCTGACATATATAGATGCTTATGTGGAAAGGCAGTGCAGAGACAGATGCAAAGAAAAATGGAAATGGAGAGAAATACAGAGAGAGCAAGAGCATGCCTATGGCAACCAATCTCTACTTTTCCACATTCTTCCAGCTTTGGCCCATGCACAGCATGAGGAATGCCTACAGTTGTCTTGGTGTCTGCTTTCTCTGCCTTCCCATTAGCTATATCCTAAATATATTCACGACTATAGCCACATGAGAATGGCATGGGCTTTCTTGCACAATCAGTGGAAAGGTCCTTAGCAGTGAGTGCAAATGGAGGCCAAATTAGTGCCACATTTCTGGTGAAGAGTCACACAGGAGGCTTGGGCTTCTGCTTGACTCAATTCTGCTTTATGGAGAATCAGATATTTTGTAGGATCAATCATCATGCAGTTATTTAAAGAATAAAATGATTCATCCTGTGCACTGGAGCTACAATGCAGAAAGCAAGGATGACACCAGAATGAAAACTATAACCTTTCTTGTTAAACAAATTAGAGATTTACCATATATTGTCCAAATCCCTATAAAAACTACTGTTTCTATTACATCTGCTCACTGACTCTCAATTTCTGAATCAAAGCATGCATGCAAGTGGAAGAATCTTTTTAAGGAAATTTAATTAACTTTCTCTCTCAGAACATGCTAAACAAAGGCATACAAAAGAGGTGTGCTTAAGACAGTGTGTTTCCCAGAAAATACTTCTAGATTCTTCTAAGGAAGCTGAAGGATGCATTTGTAAAAAAGTCAAATGCTTTTTGGAAAGTAGCAATTCTGCCCCTGATTTTCTGTATCCTGTTAAAAATGAATAAATAAATAAAATTAGTAGGATTACATCAGTTGATGTTTAGGTGTTTCTTCACACAAAAGATTCATTTGCATCAGTCATTCAGGTCTGGAAGTCTGGAGTGATAAATGGGAATCCAGCCGTAAAGAAAAATGTGTTTCCAGCAGCTCATGCTCGTAAGCACTCAGGGCCAGGGGGTTTCTGTACAATGACCATGAAGGCAGACAAAATCTGTGAGCAGAATCTGTTAAACAAAGATTGATGTCTTCTTACTCCACAGCAGCTAAAACCAGAGAGGTAAAGCACAGAGAGGGGAGTCAATGATAGGTGTGATTGCACAAATTGCTTTGATTCAAAGTACTTACAGCTATAACAAATCTTGGATGTCTTGTATTGGATAAAACAGGGTTCGAGGGCTGTATTTCAATAACCGTTCAGATGTAAGGACTGAAAGCCTGCAGGCCTGTCTCTTACTTTGATTGTACCAGGTTGCTTCCCCTCTCTGTTACAACCATACATGTGTCCTCAGGCTTTTACACCTGCTCTCAGACCATGCTTACATGTTCTGTGAGCATGTATGGGCAAATAGGTATTGAAATTATGGTTTTAAGCACTGTACCTGTAATTTCTTTGAATCCAAATGTAACCTGGGCAAATTGATTCAATAACATGAGAAACACCTCTCCCATCCATCCCTAAAACTGGAATATAAGCAAGTTCTAAAATTGAGGACTTCAAGTCCTTCATGTACTTAGTTTTCATATTCTGTATGTGTATTCAGAGTGCCTGAATGTAGGGTTCATGTTGTGTATTTAACCTAATAAAACCATGGAGTCTAAGAAAAGCTGGTATTTACAGAAAACAATAAGTGTGTGCGCCTTTGTCTTGCCAAGAAAATGAAGGTTACACTGGTACCTTTCTTGTACACCTCTGTTGCCACATGGACAAATCAGAGGCTTTCATAAAAGTTCTATATGGGAATTTTGGGAGAACTCATCCATTTCCAAGGTATCTAAATAGTGAATACCTCTCTTACTAACAGCATCTCATAAAGAAATAAAGAGCATTCCAATGAGCTGCATTAATACTGAAAACCAAACCAAGTCAAACTTTCAGCAGTGTTTGCAGTTCTGTCCATTAGAAATGACCTCTTAGATTTCCACTGAGGAACTTCATTGAATTTTGTTGCTTTGAAGAGGCTAGGATAGAGGACATGCAGCGATCCCTTCCTACCTAAACTGTTCTGTGGGTTCACAAAAAGTATATCAGGTGTCTAATACCTGTGCAAAGGATATTCTCAGAGGAGTGCAATCACCCTTTTTGAGTATGTCGGATACACCTCAGCTGTCTTTCACTGACCTATTTTCCTTCCTCCTCTTCCATCTGGAGTCATGATCAGACACAGTCAGAAGAACTTGTACTCTGGAAAGTATTAGTTTTAGCAAACATTCCAGGTGCTACCATTATCAGGTGGGGGCATTTATGGAAGTCTTAAGATATCTCTGCTATATGTCAAAAGCTACAGCCAGTACCACACAGTGGAAAGGCAGTTTTAAGATTCCTCAGCGCACATTTTGAGTTCATACTTATTCTAATGTTCTTCACAGATAGCATCAAATTCTCCAGCTGGGTCCATGCTAAGGTCTGGAGAGTTTAAATTCTTCTGATTAGAAATAAGGATCACTTCAAATCTCAAGCATTTCTACCTTGCTGACTCCCCTCCTTCCCCAAAGAAGCAAAATCCTATTATCACTCTGTAAATTGCATTGGCCAGGTGGGTGCAAGGGGGTTTGTTGCTATGTGCAGGCAAAAATTACTTCCATCCATTCTTATCTTTCCTAAGGTAAATTATGCATGTATAATAACAAGATACGTGATAGCTGTCCCCCAGTTTCTAGCAGGCATGAGCAGCTGAAATATTATAGGTCTTAGATATAAGTACAAGAAACAACCCCTGTTTGTTTCAGACTGGATCCAACTTTGTTAGACAAATTCCTTCCCTGCAAGTGAAAAAATCAGAAATAGTCTTCATCAAACAGATTTCCGGTCATTTTGTACTCTCTGTTTTTTCATAAAGTAATTTTTAAATTAAAAAAAAAAAAAAAAAA
>NDXB01001242.1:15654-114721 GCA_002631895.1 Agapornis roseicollis | reverse complement strand
CCCATCTCTCTGGAAGCAGGGGAGGGTAAGAAGGGGGGTTGAGTGAGTGAACGAGCTGCATGGTTGGTTGGGTTTAAACCACGACAATCTTAAACCTGAATCTCTAGATTTTCTTGTGCTTTTCTGTGCTCATGACTGTTAAGAACATCGTTGAGCACAGGGTAGTGGCTCTAACTTGGGATTACCAATACTTCTATCTTCTGGATTTGTTTTCAGATGAGTTGATGAAAACTGATCACGGCTGAGTCATTGCTAGTGCTGACACAGAGTGGATGGGGTTGGTGGGATGTTCAGGCAGGGTGAATGGGAGGGCCATTCCATCTCTTTTGATGACACTGTGACCTTAGATTGGTGTATGCTAATTGCAGACCACATCTGATGGCTTCACATGCTTTTGGAGAATTAACTAACTGCCTCTAAGTTAGGAAACCCCATGAATTTTGTAGAAGCTCATGGTGGTTGGGATTGCTCTGGGATTACTGTTCCTGCAGGATTAAAAACGGTCTGTGAGCTGGTTTCAAATTACTGATGACTTCTACAGTTTTATTAGTCAAACCTTGTGTAATTCCAGTGCCAAACTTCTCCATGCAGAAAGAGATGTGGGACTGCTACAGGTGACTGAGAACATCAGAAGTAATGGGGTTGAACAATACAGTTGCTTGTCTCTCTCTCTGCCCATAAGGTGTTCTTGTTTGGTTGTGTTCCAGCATGGTTTGGCTTTTTGGGGCAAGCAGAAGCAAAGTGTTGCATTAGAGGCTGTTTATGGTTTCATTTTATGGAAGTGAATTGACAAGCTGACAAAAGCTATCTTAGACAAAGAAGGGATGTCAGGAGTGTTGCTATAATGCTGTTCTTTTGCAGCAGATGTCTCTGGCATTGACTGGATGGTGAGGCACGGCCGAAGCCTGGCTCTCTCCGTGGCTGTAAATGTTGCTCCTGGCAGGCTGTGTTCCCCCAAGTACTACAACAGTGTTCAGGAGATGATCCTCAGCAATGCCACTGCTGACAGGGTAAGTGCTACAGGGGTGTGCGCCAGTTCTGTTGCAAGCATCTGTTGGGAGCAGTTTTGAAAGGTGTGCAGGTTCTGTGTGTTACCAAATGGAGTTAAAATCCCCAGTCTGAAGAGTCTCCTTTGGCGAGATGCAGGTTTTACAGTGGAGATTAAATAACTTCTGATCTCTGTGGAGTTGAAAATTAAATGATCTTCAAGTGCAGAGCAGCTTTTATTGGGAGTGAATTACACTTCTGTTTCCCTGCTGAAGTTCTCATTCACATGGCAGGTTCACAAGGCGCATGAATTTCATTTTAGGAGGAGGATTTTAAATCTAGGCTTGAATGAGTAATTCGGTGGGGGGGGCTTGGGGGTCTGTGGGACCTGTCACCTCATTCCATGAAGCTCATAATCACATGATGATGTTTTCACATTAACCCATAACATTTACCCCACTGCTTTGCATGCTGCAGTTTTTATGAGAGATGGGTTTAGCTTCTACAAAGGTTACCAGACCCTGAGCCTAGCTAAAGGCTGCTGAACCCTGCTGTAGTAATACTGGGTTTTGCCTTTATGTTGAAGATTCCCATTGCAGTCAGTGGCATCAGAGGGATGGGCTTTCTTATGAAATACCACATGGAAGGAGAAGGGAACCTGCCTCCAAAACTTTCCAATCTCTTTATTAAGGTAAGAATTTTTATGATAATTCCCCAGCATTGTTTCATGTGGTCTGAATCTTCGAGCTAACTCATGGGTGGATTCCTCTATCCAATTTCTGGATGGAAACCCAGCATGAAAACCAAAAGCTTGGTTGTTTTATCTTGGGAAGCTCCAAATCCCCTGATCCTTGAAAGTCCATGTATTTCTTTTCGTGGCAGAGTACAGACAGAATCCCTTTATTAGCCTGCTTTGCTGTTGTGAATACAGTACTGCTGTCCCTGCTGTACTGTGGAAATGTGGTAAACTTAGGTTTGATTCTTATGAATTCATTTTTAACTTTGCAGTAACAAATAGCTGGTAGAGAAGCAGAGAGGAGTGGGGGAAGTGTTGGCTTTTTATGGTCACTAAAAGTCAAAGGGCCTTAGTCAGAAATGCATCAAATACCAACTCTCACCTGGCTTTGCTTCAGTACTTTTTGCCTTCCATTACCGTACAAGGGAGTAGCTCAGAAAGACTGAGATTAGAGAGAGTACTGAAGTTAACACCTTTTTCAATTAATACCTATTTAAGTATTCTACCTCAAAATTCTTTTCTTGGTTGTTCCGGTTTTTTTTGGTGTGTCCACTCCCCCATCTCTCATGGTAGATAGGATCTGAATTTTCAACATCAAAGCTGCAGGATGTTTTTAACATCTTAGAAAGGATAGAGGAAGATAACAGAATGACAGGTAGTGCTGGAGGAGGAGAACTGCTTTGTATTTTGTCTGTCTAGATGTGTTACATTCCTTCTCAATTCACTCAACCATACAAGTTGACATGATGCAGACTTTTTGTTTGAAATTCTACATTTATGTATTAATTTGCATCACAACACTGTATTAAAATATAAAACATGAGTATAACAACTGTCACAATATGTTTATCACAGTATTAACAATGCAGCTGACATTCAGATGTTGGCTTTCATGCTTCAAATATGTTGAGAATAAAGAAAATACAAAACTTCAATATATTTTTTTTTTTATTTTAATATGAAATCCACTGTTGAAATGCACTTTATACTCCAATCAGAGACTGACTTGGCTGTTGCTGCCCTTAGTGGTCATTGTCATTTCCTGAGACAGTTGAAAACTGTGTGACCCTGTTGTCAGCCACACTTTGAGAAGTTTTCTTTTGAAAAGGTATCTTGTTTTCAAAGTTTGGTCTTCTCTTACTGCTACATAGTTTAGTCAGACTTGTGGGTAACAAGTTTGTGTTCCTGTGAGTTGAAAACTGTTTGGTTTTCTTGGTACAGTTTAAAATACTTAGGAAAAAAAAGTTAATCTACTGCTTTAAATACCTCTCCTTGACATACCTGAATTTAAGTCCATCTCTGTCTCCCTCAGTGTCTTCAGAACTCATCCAGTGACATAAAGTTAGTTGCAGAAAAGATGATTTGGTGGGCAAATAAGGACCATCTTCCCTCACTGGATCCTCAGACAATTAAACCAATTCTCAAAGCGCTCCTGGACAACACAAAGGACAAAAACACTGGTGTAAGAGCCTACAGCGACCAAGCTATTGTCAACCTTCTGAAGATGAGAGCGGGTGAAGAAGTGCTTGAGGTATGAGACAGAAGGAAATGTAAACATTGGTTTAAGGCTGTGTCGTGTTGCTCTGCATGTGGTTGTGTTGTGTTCAGAATGTGCTGCCAGACTTTTATGAATTAGATGGAGTGGGACATTCCCATTTGCGCTTAAGCCTTCATCAATATTCTAGTGCTCAGCAATGAGAAATAAGCGATACTGATACTGTACAACTTTGCAGTTATAAGTATTAATAAAATACTCATTACAGTATTAATACTACAGTGTAGTATTAATAAAAAAATACAGTGTAGTATTAATAAAATCAAGGTATTTAACATACCTCCCATGTTGAAGATAACAGCTTTGCTTTCAAATGGCCTTAAACCTTTACTGTGCTGTAGTTGCCTTAGCTAAGACTGCTAGCTTATATAATCCTACTACAGTACCAGGGGTGCTAGAGTGTACTTTAGGGTGGACAGCTTTGTACATCCACTGCCAGACCTCTTTTCTAAGTCTCAGTTGCTTTTGGATAGTCCTCATGTCTGGAATTGCAAAACCAGATGAAGGACTTGGGTATGTGTTGAAGATTTTAGGTAAATACATGTGTCAGGCACTTACATTTACTCTTATTTTGCACACTATGTCCTAAGGAAATCATAATTGGTGTTATCTTCCTTTCACAGTCAGTTTCCAAGATTCTAGATGCTGCCAGCTTGGAGCTTCTCAATGAAAGCTGCAGGAGATCCCTGAAGAAGCTGGCTGGCCAGGCTGACTCTGATGAACAGATAGATGACACTATACTGACGTGATAGAACTCTGTAAGACAAGAAAACACTGAACCAACCGCTGCATCAGCATTTCAACTCAAACACCTATTTAAAATGTTTTCATTTTTGAAAATGTTAATTCTGATGGGGTTTCATGAAAAGGACTCCCAGAGAGTATTTTAGTATTGAATACACCAGAATAGCCTTAATTAGACCCACATTAGCTGAAAATTGAAAATTTGGTCCCCTTTTCGAAACAGATAATGCACAAGAAATACTAACCAGTACTTGTAAATCCTGGCCAATTGTGAGATGTGGCTAGAGCACATCAGGCTTCAACTCTGGTGACACCTATTTCCTTTCCAGGGTTTGTGCAAAAACTCCAGTACTGGAAGTATTGTTGGTCTTTTCCACAGGCCCTGTGAAGCAGGAATAGAACTCAGTGACAATGAAATCGTCGTGTTTTTGTGTACTGCTACCTTGCTGCTTGTGACGGTTCTGAAGACTCAAAATCCCTGTAAAACAAAGTATTTAAAATAGCCTTAGAAACTACAAATGCGAAAGGGGGATTAAATGCAGTCTGTTTGAAGAAGGAACATTTAATAAAGGCTCTGACTTTGATCTTTTGGTGTAAACTGTTCTTTTTACAAATTCATTTGTCAACAACCTTATACTGTGATGTACTTTTTGGCCCTGGTTTTTCTAGAGCATAGTTTGTAGAGTGGGTAGTGCTGTAATCTATACAAACCTTTTGCAGAACTGAGGCAAGCTAGGGTTTAAAAGCAAGGCACAACTGACATTTAGTGAAATTTTAAGTAATTACTTCTTAGTTTTCAAAGTATTTTTGGCTACAGACAGCTTTATGGTTACTCAACTTGTGAAAAGTCCTTGATTTTTATGCCTTCAAGGGCTTCATAAGATACTTGGCACTTCCAACATTGAAAGATTTTTTTCTGGTCAGTAGGCTGTACTGCTGCAAGAAAGCAGTATTTTATTTTACCTAGCCACACACGTCTTTTAACATAATTGTTTTAATTTACTAATACCTTTTCTGTCATTTGGTAGAAATAGTGAAAATCTTGCTGCAGGATACAAGTTTTTAGAAAGAAAAATGAGCTTTATGTTCCTTGCCTATTTTATGGAACTCCACAGCAACTGGTTGCACCTGAGAAGCCAGAGCAGTAGGATTTGTTATTTCAAGTGGGTGGGTGGTATGTTTGCTGGGGGGAAATCTTCCTGGCATGTTACTGTGGCTGGCTCAAACCATGAAGAAGGGAGAAAACAATACGACACATCATAACATTTGAAAGCATAAAATGTAACCACATGGTAACACACATTCTGTTAGAAGCAATTTACCCATTGCTGTGGCAGTAGCAGCAAACAGAACATTTTCTTTACTATACTCATATTTAGTGTGTTACAATCTCAAGCTGCTATTTGGGAGTGCTGTGCTTTGAACAGGTCAAAAGTACAAGAACCTGTCAGATTGTTCCTCACGTTATGACAGCTTTCAGGCCCATGGTGTAGGCTCCTGGCAACAGAGATTTGCTGTAGGGAGTCGGTCAAATACTGGCTTGGGAAAACCAGCTACTTCACCCCTAATCTAAGGCTGACTCAGCTTTAACTGAACTGATTTCCATATAATTGGGTTTTATAGCATTGTATGATGGAGATTCCATGACCTTTCCAGGCCATTTCATTACACCAACTGTTCAGACTGTCAGAGCTTACCTTGTGTCTAAAAATCTTCCTTGCTGCTGCTTAAGTCCACCAGTGCTTGTCCTATTCCCACAGATGTTGAAACCCGCTCATTTTTGCAACAACTGCCTCATCACTTCAGTGTTCTTAACTTGGATGAAACAAGTTTGGATTTTTAAGTCTTTTCTCACTGATTTTTCACATTTTTGTTCACCATGTTTGTTCCATTCTTGTGGTGTCCTCTGCTGGACCAGGTCTTCTAGGGGAGAATATTACCTTGCAAGCCCTGTGCAACACACAGTTGTCTATCCCAACACAGCACAGTGCTGTTGGTGTGTTTAAGTTGTGATTAGCTATGAAGGCAAGCTACAAAGGTGCTCTTCAGCTATGTACTTCCAATCTTGTACTTACACAGGTGACTATGCAAGACTGCACTATCTCCCAGTTGGTCTTACCAAAATTGTATTCTGCTTATTTCATAACATTTCTCTGTATTCTGAAGTGAGTTTTAATTCTGATTTTTGTCTTCCAAAATACTTGCAGATCTTAAACCATCTTAAAACTATGTATTCTGCACTGACTTGGTAATAATCAAAAGTGAAGACTCAAATACTCTAAAGGATCTGGCAGTCTTAGACCACTGGAATTGGTTTCACCTACAATGAATAAGGTATGTTTTGGGACAACAGGAACAGCACTTAAACCATGCAATGCAAAAACTTGTGCACTGAAACATGTACACAAAGTACATGTTTGTACATTTTATACCATTAAAAAATACTACATAGGTTGCAAAAAGCTTCATGGTTGTATTGGAATCACTTCATCATTTCACACAGGAAAGAACAAAAAAATTGCAAGTTCAGGTTAAGAATGGCTGTTTGAGCCCCCACCATGGGGTGCTTGGCTTACTTCTTTTATCTCAGATTCTAACTGATGCTGCACATAAATATGTGAAAAAAATTACAGTTAAATAGAGGCCATTTTACTAACTTGCTAATTTTAGCCAATAAGATCTTTTGCTGTTATGTGTATTTTGATGATTTATATTTTCACCTTCTATAGTAGCAAGCGGAAAACCTAATTTATCTTTCCCAAGAGCAGCTGACTTTCTGCACTGAGCTTAGTTTGTTTCTGAGAGGGAGGAGTAAAAGGTAGAAGCTCACTTGCACTTACTGAAAATATGCTAATCTTTCAATTACAGTGAAACACCAAATTTGGATTTTGATAGCTACTTTTTGCTAAACTATTTATATATTACAGTACAATACATCAGGGAGAAAATACCCATAATTTTCACCAGAACGTGAGATCTGATAAATGGATTGTGCCAACTTGGAGACTAAAGAATTAATTTTTTCTCATTTCAAATGTCTTAAAAATACCAGTTGTCAGTATAATTTTCCCCACAACTGACTGTAATTACATGTTTGAACTGTCAAGCAACTGCCGCTGAGTGACAGCTGAACTGTGTGTATTTCAAGATCAAAAAATAATTTATAAGAGATGTTTAAACCTACAAGGTTCTAAAATTTCAATGGAAAAGAGAAAAATAGTAATTTTTTTTTGTAAATCACAGCAATAAAATAATAATTATAGTAATAATAAAAAGGTACTGTCCATTTTATTAGGTAACATCATGGTGGCTCATACTTCTCACATGATGAGGTTTCATGAGCTTAAAAATAAAGATAATAGGAGTCATTGTCATTGGTGGTTTAAGTTGGTGGTTTGTATGCTGGGTTTAAAGGACCTCCCTGCAGCTACACTGCATCCTTAGTCACCCTGATGCTTGGGGCACACTGGGTTACATGATGGGCAGCCCAAGTGCTTTACTGGGTTGGGTGATACTGGGTTGGTGTAGCACTGAGCTGGGTTTGGGCTGGCTGCAAACCCTTTTCTAGCTTGGGTTTTTGTGAGCCCAAGGCTGTTAAATGAGACACACTTACATCTGTAACACTCCAGCCTTTTTCCTGCTCCTCAGCTACATCACGCACTTGAGGATAATGCAGAATGAACTGCAGGATATGGTGTTCAAAATGTGTGAGTTGCAGAGTGCATGTGAGATGGAGGTCATCTAAGTGGATTCCAGGATGTGAGGGACTTGATAGGGGTGAGCTCTGGAGGCTAGAATACTTCTTTGAGATTAAGAGAGGGTTTATAATTAAACCCACTGACATTAGCCATATTGCTGATGAGAAGTATTTAGAAGATGCAGTACTATGTGCTAAAAAATTTAATCTTCAACCCAGACATGCTATTTTAGCCATACTGGGCTGTTTCCATATGAATCCCATGCAAATTGGACAAATATAATGGTGGAATCATACCACAATATCCTATGCAAAAGAAACAGGAAATTAGAATTGGTCAGAGACAACTGCCTTAAAATATATCCTTATTCCTCTTAACCAAACCATATTGTATAAATCCAGCCTACAGCTTTTATGTTAAGGGAGAAAGAATACTGCTAAAAATTGTTCACAGCTGTGGCTGGAAGGCACTTCTGGCTTCCAGCTAATCCAATCCCTGTGCTCAAAGCCCAGTCAAGTAAAGCAGGCTGCTTGGGGCACTGTGTATGCTGGTGGGACTCCTTCACTTCCCTTGGACAATCCGTTCTGGTGTGTGAACACCCACTCTGTCACTAACATGGTTTGCAGTGGTGATGTTCCATTGTTTTCAATCTTTTACTTAGGCTTGGGTCCTATCAAAAGGATCCTCAAAGCAGGTGCATGTTAACGAAATACTTGTGTCAATAAATTGTAACCTTACATTGAAATTTAAATCAACTTAGCTCAACGAAATCATGTCAATATTTTGGCTTGAGTCTACGCTAAAGTAAGATTACTTTTAAGATAGATGCAATAGCTAGCACGCTGCCTTTTGTTATTGTGTTTTTATGTATTTATCACCGAGCCTTAACTACCAGGAAAGGAAAAAGTAATTGACATATTCTACATCAAACCCCTGCATTGTTTGATCTCAGGCGTTCAAATACCAGTAAGAACAAATACTTCTGCAGAAAAGTCATCAAAGAGAAACCCAACACTTTTATTGTGCCCTGTGACCACCCAGAAGCGGAGATCACAGCCTGTGTAGTTTGTGTAGTATCTGTGCAACTCGGGCTGTTTGTGTGTTAGACAACACTAGGAGTTCTGTTTGAAACTGTGAACGTGGGCTGTGTTTGGTGCAGGCACAGCTGCTGGGTG
The DNA here is from genome assembly GCA_002631895.1 of Agapornis roseicollis. Taxonomy (NCBI): domain Eukaryota; kingdom Metazoa; phylum Chordata; class Aves; order Psittaciformes; family Psittacidae; genus Agapornis; species Agapornis roseicollis. The sequence continues at coordinate 105,826 of NDXB01001242.1, read as the reverse complement.
TGAGTTAAGGCCTTTCCGAGCCATACACGCACACACACTTATGCATTAAAACCTCTATGAATCCAGACTGCCCCGCACTGCCAGGCCTCCATGACACACCCCTGGGCACTTGGTATGGGCTTCCTCACCTGCAGGGTGGGCTCTGATGGTGACTGTCCTTGTAGCTGTGCGACTCCATGCTTCGAGGCACAGGCACCTTGTTCAAGAAACCGAACACGTTCCCAGGCAACGCCGTCTGCCCCTGCCCGCCGAGCAGCGGAGCTGGAGCTGCCTGAAGACGCCGGGGCTCCCTCACGCCTCTGGTGCTATGTCTGCAGGCCTCATGCGAATGCCTGCCGGAGAGGAGCTGGACACGGCGCTGCGTGCCAGGGAGCGGAGGGGAAGCAGGGCACGGGAAGAGGAAGGGAGACAAGGCGGCGGCTTCGGCTCGGTATGGCCCTCATAATTCCACCATGGCCGCCACGCCTGAGAGCGGGAGGCGAGCACGTTACGGAAGCCACCGCCCTTCCCGCGCACGCGCGTTGCGCGCGAGGACGGTAAGGCGGAGGGTGCTCGGCGCATGCGCGTCCGCGTGCCGGCGCAGCTGGCGGCCCCGGTCGGCGTGGCGCAGGCGCGGGGCAGCGCTGTCAGTTCCGGCTGTTTGTGCGGGAAGTGGATCCGGCCCGAGCCCGCCGGCCCCCCCGTTCCCCCCCCCTCCCCTCCCCTTCGAGCCCCGGTCGCTCCCACCGGCCCGGCCATGGCCCGGGACTACGATCACCTCTTCAAGCTGCTCATCATCGGCGACAGCGGTGAGCGGGGCCCGCTGGCGGGGGGTAGGCCGCTGGCGGGGTTGGCCGCCCCTCGCCTCTGTGAGGGGCCTGAGGGAGGTGGCGGGGCCGGGCCGGGTGGTGCGGGGAGGGCTGTGTCATGGCGGGGCATCCGCGAGGCCAGTGCAGCCGGTTCTCCGGTGGCGGGGCTCTGTTGTGATCTGTCGGTGTCGATGGGCTCTGCCCGGGTGGGTCGGTGGGGCTTCCCTCCCCTCCCCCGCTTTGAATGAGAGGGCGCGTTTGCTTGGGCTTCGTAAGGCGTTATCTGATGAACCTGCGGGTCTGGCTGTCACAGGATATCATGGTAAATAGCTCGGTTATTGTTAGGAAAAGGAAGATTAGGCACGTACAAGAGCAGCGGTGTGGGTGCTTGCAGCAGCCTTCGTCAGCCGCACGTTTTGAGGGCGCCCGCTAATCTCTTGCTAGGCTGAGGAGGGAATGCCTTTCCCCTGTGACAGGCGGTCCAAGGCATCGATGGGAAGGGCTGGCTGCTCCTCAGCCCTAGGAACCATTGTTTCCAGTGTGGCAATTACTACGTTTTGATACTCTTTATTATCTTAATTATTCCTCATGGCTTTTCCTGTGCTTCAGCGTGAAGTCTCAGTTCTGCAGTTTGTCAGGGATATTTATTTTCACTAAATCCTTCTACAGCCAGTAGCTTTGTGTATTTCTGGTTATAGTATAGCATGCAAATACCTAAACCAGTTGTGGGTAAGGGGTAGTTATATATAGATTTTTGGCAGTTCACCCATGCAGCAGTTTCAGAAACTTCTGCAGGGGCAGTCTGTGAACTCAGCCTGTGCCTGGTGCTTTAGTCGAGATACATAAGAACTGGGACTGGGAAGATTCCTGCCTTCAATCTGGTTCAGTGTTGTTAACACTCCAACAGCTTAGAGCTTAATTTCCATAAACTGGAGAAGATGGCATCCACCCTCTTCTTATAATAGAGGTGTGGTCCGTAAGGCGGCAGGTCCCGGCATGCAGTGAGGCATGGCTCTGGGGTGAAAGTGGAACATTGCGTGATCTTGGCAGTTGTCACCCCCAGAAGATTTAGCTGTATGTAAAAATGCTTTATTCTATGCTAAACTCTGTCTGTATGAAGGGATCTCAAAAGGGAGAAGGGGCCACAGCTTAAAACTCTATGTGCTTTTGGGAGCCTATGGATTGTTAAAGCCAAGTGCTGCATTCTGAGTAGAGCAGTAAACTCTGCTGCTTGCTGATGAGTTTCAAAACTGTTCAGGCAAGATAAACAGGATGGTGAAAACTCTGAGGAGGACTTCTCATTTTAAACAATTAAATGACATTTCTTAGCTGAGTTTTCTTGAGCAAAGTCCCTACAGCTTTTCCAGTGAGAGGAAAGAAGTGAGGACTGTCAGCTTGCCTGTGGTTCTCTGTTGTTGTAATTAAATCTCACCATGCAGTTTGAGTATTGATTTTTCTTTTTTGTTTTTGTATTTGCTAACCCCAACAGGAAGGCTTTGTCCCTGCTTCCACAAAGCAGTTTACTTGCTTTGTTTATTGATGTTTATTCTCTGCAATAGGAAGTGGACTGATACTGGATAAGAAGATTCTGTCTCATCTGCTTTCCCTTGTATGTAAATATGTCAGGAGGATAGTAGGTTTGTGTGCTTTTAGAACAGGTCATCTTGAAAAGCTGCTGGTGATCTAGGTTGTGCCAAATCATAGATTTAAAAATAAATACAGATGATCTGTGCTTTCAGTGTGCTGCTTTAATTCACTCTACCATTCAGTAAGATAGAGGTTTTAGAAACTGGTGTGGCACAGAAATTTCCTTTTAATTTTGATTGTACAAAGTCAATAGGCCTTTTGTTTTGTTTCAATCTGCTGTCTTCAACAAGCAAAGAGGCCCTGCTAGCCTTCTCTTTTCAGATCTTCAAATAACTCTGTGTAGGAGGTGGAGGGTCACGAAGAGTGTGGTTTCTCTGCGCGTGAACAGTGTGGATCAGAGGCAGTGTTTGTTTAGTGAGATCCTTGTCATCATGAGCATGTAGAACTTCCTGAGTTTAGGAGGTTTCTTTTCTCCAGATACCTGAGTGCTGAGAGCAGTGTAGACCAGAGAGCATCTGCAGCAATGGACACTCTGACAAAGCAGTGGTCATGTGCAGCCCATGCAGCTTGGCGGTGTAGCCCAGAGGCTGGCTGACGTTTTAAGAAGGTGGTGTGGTCTGACAAGTCTGTGGGTTGCAGCATCTATTTTCTTTTTACTAAGCTGGAGGCCAGTCCTGTTATCCTGCTCAATCAAGAAACATAGTACTTGCTGAGACTTTTTTTCGTTTAAGTTATTTTGCCTTAGCTGACTTGTTTTTTTTTTTTTTTGCAGAGGTTTAGCTCTTGTTAAATAGCCAGTGCTTCATTAAAGTTCAGGAACTGCTCTGCTGCTGTTTNGCTGTCTTTTTTTTTTTTTTTTTTGCAGAGGTTTAGCTCTTGTTAAATAGCCAGTGCTTCATTAAAGTTCAGGAACTGCTCTGCTGCTGTTTTTCAGCTCACAGGTATTAAGTGTGTGCAGGCTATAGCTTGGTATTTTTTAGTAGCATTCTTTTCTTTTTTGAAGATGTTTAAAAAGATACTGAAATACTCAATGAGAAATGGGCATGGCCTCCCCAGATGTCTGGTGGTTTGAACTCTTTGCAAATGAGACCTGTCTTACTGGACTCATGCAGATGTTTTGAGTTGTTTGTTTTTTCTTTCCTGGTAGCTATCTTCAGATGCCAGCAGCTACGAACTAGGCTTTGCATAGGTCTTCTATTAAGAAAAGCTTGTAGGCTGTATGTCATCAAAATAATTAAACAGCTTTTACCCAAAAAGATTTAATAGATAGTCACTCTGGTGAAGTTGAATTTCATTTCCATACCATAGCAAACTTCATTTTTTGGGGGAGGGAGGGAAAGGAGAGGAAGGGACATTAACAATGAGATGTTATACAGAGATAAAAACCTTGAGGCATTCTGATACCCAGATTCCTCTTGGTTGGGTGGGCAGGAATGAGTTCTTCTCTGAAGCACTGTGAAAAATACTTCCCTGCAACAGGGTGTGATCGGGGTGCAAACAATCATTTCAGGAAAACCTGGATGAAATGCTACTCAAAGCACTTAGAGAACTGTTCCACTTTGTCAAAAGGTACAGCTTTAGAAAGGTATTTGTCCTTCCCATTAGATGTGGAACAAGCCTGTGTTGGATGGCAATGCTGAACAATAGTTCCCAACTCCTCTGTTTGGTTTAGGCTTCTGTTAAACTGTGGCCATGATAACATAAGCTTTCTAGTATGAAACCCTAGTCTGGTTGTCAAAAGTAGTCCAAATTCCACTGCTGTTCAGAGCGGCATGATGAATGGGAGGTAGGCAGTGATGTTAAGCATGATGTGAAATTCAGTAGAGTAGTTTAGAGCTATGTTCTGAGTGCTTGTTAATTAGCAGGGCATACTTGGGTTTGGATCTTCCTTAGCAAGCGCAAGCCTGCTGATTGTAAACTTGCTTTTAGTTATCATTCTTTTATGACCTCTTAGAAGTGACCACAATTCAAAAGCTACTGTTTGAGTTTGCTGAGAGCTGGAGGAAGGTGGGGACACAACGCTGTCAGTACTGCTACAAGAAGCACACCAAGCCTTGGTGTGACTGCAGTGTGCTTGATCAAACCTTCAGGGAGAGTACTGAGATGAATAGTCAAGGTGGATGTTACTAGATTCTTTCCTGAGAAAATAGCCTAGTTAGAGTTAAAATGCAATGGATGGGTAAAATACTGTTGTGCTGTCTGATGCCCAAGATGACTGTATTCAAAGGTCTTGCTGTCTTTGTTTGTTGTAGGCGTGGGCAAGAGCAGTTTGCTGTTGCGTTTTGCAGATAATACATTCTCAGGTGAGTGTTTTGTTTACTTCAGTTAAGTGAGATAGTCAAGGTCTGCTTCAGTGCTGCTGGCTGGCAATGAGTTGTTCTTCTGTATTTATCCACTGATAGCTAGACTAGGAATACATGATGTTTCTAACTTTGTTTTGCTGGTATAAGCCTATACAAGCCATTCTGTTTTATCTTCACTTGCAACTGCAAAGTCCTACAGGATTTAAATACTGACATCATTCCAGAAATAGCTTATTTTTTTTTTAGCTTATGCTGTATTCTGTGCAGGTTTCCTATTGGACATTGGGGGATTTAGATTGATTGAATATTGTGGCTGAACAACTTTTATTTATGATGTAACTAACTGGGAGGAAACTCTATTCAAAATCAATTATTTTAGAAGCATTTAAAGAAAAATTTGTCTCAGTTTTCACAAGTGAAATACTTCTATAGTTGCTGTCCGTTTCTGGAGATATTTGGGTGCTTACTCTTGGCCACAATGCAACAGAAGAATCATTTTATTTTTTAACATGGAGGTTTTAACTTTAAGCATGACTTGAGAGAAGTTGAAGCTATTAACTGCAGCTAAAAATACACAGATCAGTGTGAACTGATAGAGCATTCTCAATGATAAGCAGATACGGGGGAACCTTGTTCTTCTGTCTAGTGTGAGAGCTACTGCAAAATAGTATTAAGTGTGCTTTGGGACATCCAAAATAAACAAAGAGTTAGGCTCTCACTTAGCCATGCTTTCCCTTCAGGCAGCTACATTACCACGATTGGAGTGGATTTTAAAATCCGGACAGTTGAGATCAATGGAGAGAAGGTGAAGCTACAGATCTGGGACACAGCTGGGCAAGAGCGCTTCCGGACTATCACATCAACGTGAGTATAACTGTAGCTTTATGCATGGATCTTGCAGTTTATAGTTTAGATATTTAATGTTGCAGTTGATTAGTTAGTGACAGCTTTGTGGTCTGTACAGTGGAACTTCTCTCAGCTGTTTTAGAACCAGTAGTGGTGGTGATGATGTGTCTAGGTTTGAAACTGGGATTTCAGATTTCCTCATTCTTCTGTGCATTTCCATGATGGCTTGGTCTTATTCCTCTGCTGTTACTTTCCAAATGGTAGAACTGGAGTTATTTCACTGTTCTGTATATAGTAGAAAATTTGTTTCTGAAGCTTGTCCAAGAAGGTCATCCTCTGATTGAACTTGAACACATTGCACAAGTACAGAGTGCAAACCCTCTGTCAGTGTTGTATAACTAATGAATAGCTTTGAGGTTGAAGAGTAGGATTTCCAATATTTAGTTTTCTCTTAGGACAGATGAATAGTCTTTTAGGATTCTTTGTGTGGAGTTCTGTTGAAGTAGATGCCCATGTGAAGTTAACCTTTTCCTTGGTTCGAGTTCAGTTTCATTCTCATTGTCCTTTTGAACAGCGTGTGCACAGCTTTTCCTGTTCCTGGAGAAACCACACCCAGAGCTACAGCCCTGGGAACTGAGAATAAAGTGTGTTTGTAAACTGATTGCATTAAAGGTGGGACTGCTCACAGTGGCACTAGGGAAAGAGAAAGAAATGCACTTGGAAGTGGAACTTTTGTTTCATTTATTAACAAAAATAGTAATTCTTGAAAGACCTGGGTGTTTCACTTGGTCTTTCATGACTGACTTATCTTTTGGTTCTTATTTGAGAGGAGGATTGTTTTCAGCTGATGCATTGGTTAACTTAGGCATAAAAATCATGAGATTGGCTGCATTGGTGTTACATCTGACCAGCTAGAACTGGCAAAATTGAACCTGGTGTGTGCACCGCCCCTTTCCTCTGCTCTTTTATACGGATATTACTGGATTGCTTCCATTGTTTCTTAAGTGTTTGGCTTGAAAAACCTTGGTTGCCTCTTGTAGGGTTCCTGTGTGTGACATCACTTCTTGTTTCGGCGCTGCAGGCAGCGTGGGGCAGGAAGTGGTGAGGGGGAGGCAGCATTGCAACGCTGTGGCCCCCGTCAGCTGTGTGCATGGGCTAGTCATGGAGTGCCCCAATTACTGCTGAGTCAGCACATGGCCTTCCTGTTTTCAGATTCCCTGACGCCACTCAGAGCAGCGTTAATGAACGTTGGTTTGTGGGGCTGATGCCAGCTGGTTTAGAAAGCCATAGTATACAGCACTGAACAGGGAATACCAGGAAAGGAGGTGAACTGGAATAGTCACAGATTAGAATTTGTGTGTTTTGTTTAATTCTTTGATTAACATTTAAAATAGGTGAGCTGAACTGGTTTGAGGGTGTTTCTGCCATGAGCCATTTGAACTCTGCTACTACTTTCTTTTGCATAGCTTTTTAACAAATTGAGAGATACTTTACTCCTGGGGAAGTGGAGGCCCCAATTTTCCTGCTGTAACTGATCAAGTGGGTATAGAATCTTCCATGGTCAGGAAAGAAAGATTTGAACTTTGTTCAACTTTAAGCAAAGAAGTTCCTGTGTCAAAGTGCATTTGAAGCATTGAGGAAAACACTCTGGGAATGCTGATTATGCTGTTTTGAGGGCTCCTCTTGCTGCTAGCTCAGCTAGCTGTGACTGTCTAGCATTCACTGATACTTTTCAGGAGGTGCTCTGGACCCAAACATATCAACCAGGAGATAACAACATCTGAATTTTAGAAATGGTCCTACCTTTTCTTCATTGGCAAAGTAACGCTGTAACTGATTTGCTTATCCCAAACTGGGTGACAAATCAAGTTACCAGGCTAGTACTTAGAAAAGGGCTTGGCTACCAAATCACGGGTGGAGTATGAGTGTGCTGTCAACAGTGTGGTAGTCTTTGTCTAGTCCTTGACTAGATTGAAGTTTAGATTGAGGTAAAGGATATAAGAAGGTCTTCCTACAGTGTTACTGTAGGCCAGGAAGTGCCTTTACAGTTAAAGGTAGATTTCAGATTGATGTTGAACCAAGCCTGGCAAGCAAACCTGAAATTAGAGCCCATCTGGCAATAATAATAATAGGTTGGAAGTACTGCTGTATAGACCTAGAACTGCAAAATGGAAGAGGTGGTAGGAATTAATAGTGGAAAATTGGGAAACGTTAAGGTTGTTCTATTTTGATTTTACTTGACTGCAGCTACAGAAAGTGAAAACCAGAATAAAACGGAAATCAAGTTGATCTGAAGTATTCTGTACGAGTTCAGGAAAACTGAACTAGATCAGAATTTCAGATTGGGAAATGTAAAAGCAGCTGGTTTTCCTGTCTGTTAAATGTGTAAATACTGGGATAGCTGGTACCTAGTGGGAAGAGAGGCCAAGTTGTGCAAATTTGGTTATCATGAAACGTTATCCAAACTCTGAATTTCATTTAAATTCACCAGAGATGTGGCATGGTAGGATTCAGATGTATTAGCAGGAACACTTCAGATGCATGAGCAACCCGTTCCTGTACTTGATTTGCTCTTGTAAGACTGCTTTGTCCTGATTCAGGACTGTGGGTTTATGGTACAGATGTTATGTAATAGCTGTCAGATGGTGGCACAGGGTGAATAGTGATAACAGAAGGGCCTTCTGCCATGTGTTTGTGTGCAATGGCATGTCCAAGAGAAGGATAAACTTTTTGCAATGATAGAGTTGCTGTGTCTTTTGCAGCAGGTATGAGGGTCCAAAAGACTTAAACAACTGGCCTGTGACAATAGATGTGCTTCCAGAAACCTGGAAGAAAGAGGATGAGTATGAAAATGTATTAGAAGTCTGTAGGATTGGTTAGAATTCTAGATGAATGAAACCCAAAGAACCATACATACCACAAACTAGTTAAATACTGGTGAAGATGCTGATTAAAGGAGTGACCTATCTTTCACATTGGCCAGTTATGTTTATTTTTCCATAAAAGAAATGTAGGGGCTCTACAGAACTGATGCAGTCAGTAATGCTCTGGCTCAATAATGCTCTGACTTACCTGCTGTCGTGCTTCATGGAACTGGTTATTATAACTCCAGATGCTAAACTGGGGAAGTATTTACTAGAGGATATCTGAGAACTTTCTTAATGGTATCTCATAGTAGAAAGTACCACAGTGAGTGGCAGAATGTACCCTTCTGCTTGCAAAGCAGTTTGCAGACTGCAGAGATGTGAAGAAGAACACAAATGGCTGAAGGACACCAAGAGTTTGGTTAGCTAATTCTGGAGATTTTCTATGTCAAGTCTGCAGTATTAGTGGGTAATGTTTCAAAGGCAGTAAGCTTATATCATTAAGCTTCTTTACATATAACTCTGTAGGCAGAGCAAACAACTCGGGTGTTTATTTCCATTTAAATGTTAGCATTCTTAAGCCTTTTCCACACCAAAGCTAAATGTAAACCCTTTAGATCTAGGTAGTTTTTCAAACAAAATGGAAGGTAGTTGACAACTAGCAAGCACGCAAGGGCATGTACAGGTTAGGTTTGGTTGTCTTCCACCTCAGTGAAATTCTTTCATGTTCACTCTACGCAAGAATAACTGTTCTGTAGCATCTGAAGGGGTTTATCTGGGGGGAGAATGGGTTGGAGGTTGAAACTGAAAACTTAATTTCTCTTTTGCTTTCATTTTTGTGGTCTCCATCTTCCCTAAAATGAAGATAAGGCATGCTTTCCCTAGTGTCAAAGCCTCAACTACCTCTTGGTTGCCAAAAGCACAAAATTTACACCTACTCCTCCCTGAATGCCAAAAGCCCCATCTGTTCTCCACTCGCCAAAGCCTACAACTTGTTATAAAAGCAATTCTGCACTGCATCATTCTGAAATTGGAAGTAGGGGGTAGGATAGATAAGACTTTGTTTTCTAATACTGTCCTGTGCTTGAGGTTGGAGAATCTTTGGTGTACTTGTTAAGCCTAAAATGTTTTCTAGGACACAAGGCTGTATCTAACAAGTGATTGAAAATAGCATTAGTAGCTTCTTAAGAAAAATGTGTATTTTGGGGCTTAAGAGTCAAAGAATAAAAAGTAGTCATGGTCTTATCTCTTGTCCTGCTAAAAGGTAATGTCAGCCAATGGAGAAAATGACATTTTAGTATAGATGAGGGTTGGCAACCTTTCTAGACTAATGTGCCAGACAATTTTCCCTTCCAAAAATAGAAGCAGTATATGCTGATAGGAACTCAGCAGGAGTCAGGGGTTGCTGTCTTGCACAAAGGAGGATATTTCTTCTGATGTGGTTGGCACTATTAGTGCTTTGTGGCAGGAGCTCCCAGCTCCTGCAGAGTTTTGAATGCCATAGTGATCTGTGCTGCATGGTCTAGCCCACAGTCCTCATCCCTAGAATCAAGCGACGACTGCGCTGACGACACATCAGGAGTGGGATCTGTATGTACACGGTGAATGTTATTCTACTCCCCGACATCATATGCTTTGCTTAGAAGAAAATCTAGGTGCGTGGGCAAGGTAGGAGCAGCAGGATGCTCCGTTGGGTCCTCTGGTTTGGATGACTTGGATACCAGGCATGGTTTTATGGTGCGCACAGCAGAATGAAGCAGCTCTGCGTAGGTGTAGCTGTACCACTGCGTTTCTCTAAAGGCTGAGTGTTGTCTTTGCAAATGTAATGCTCAGTGCTAGGGAGGAAGTGGTAGGTCAGCCTGAGGGTTGGTGAATTGAAAGACTATTAGGTGATATGGGAGAGTTTGAAGGTAATTGGTTTATTGCTCAGATGTAGAAAAATCGAGTGTGTTGGTAGGGTTGGAGAGCTTTCCCTTTTTGATGCTATTGCACAGAGCAGTATTTCATCCAAAATGGTGTGCAGTGCATGTTAGTGGCAGGAGAAAATGGGTTATTTTGGCACCATGTGGATTCAGGCTATGGAATATTTTTTGCTCTAAGTGATCTAAGTTACGAAATAAAGTTGAACTTTTAACAAAGGACAAATGCAGTGCTGTAACAAGTTTTAAAGCTCTTAAAGGACCTGATTGTGAATGAACTAGTGGAAGGTGTCCCTGCCTGGGACCCCTGGCAGGGGTTAGAATTAGATGATTTTAAAGTCCTTTCCAACCCAAACCAGTCTGTGATTCTATGACAAGAATATTTGAAAGTACAGGATCTCTGATGGGCTAGGAATAAGTAATTCTTATCTGAGTTTGTTCTTGCCAAGGGAAGTGAATGTACAGCATAAATTACTGGTAGAACATGTATGGAAGAATTATTTCACTGTCATCTGAAAGTGCCCAGCTGAGCAGTAGGAGCAGGCTCGCCTATTTCCATAGAGTATGTATCATATGATAAAGGGGTATTTGATACCCATTGATTGTCACTGCAAAGTGATGATGAGAGGAAAGGGGTGAGAGAGAGATGAGTGCGCTCTATGTGGTTTATGTCTGCCTTTGGAAGTTTGTCTTGATGGTTGATACAGGTTGATACAGATGGCTTCTGCTAGAGAAGGGTTGACGACAGGAGGGTGAGGAAGAGAGGGGGACTGGCTCAAGTGCATTGGTAGCAGAAGCAAGCTGAAGACTTGAGATCTGAAAGGCAGTGCATTTGGATTAGATTAGAAGGCTTTGAAGCTCAAAGATGTCCTTGCTGAGTTGGAATAATCTATCAAAGAGAACCAGAGTAGTCACAGTGGACATCTCTAAAGTGCAGGGGAACGAAGACTGCTGCAAGAGGTGCTTGTGAGAAGAGATCAAGGTCTAGAAAGGCTGTCATAATGTAAGGGAAAACCTTCGATTTTGGTATGCTGAGTTCTGGAACTTGTTTTCCTAAAAACCTCAGTGACTTTTAGGGCATGAAAAGGAAAGAATAAAGCTACACCAAATATAAAACCAGGTGCTGGTGAAGACCTCACTGTCAGTGGTTTAAATTACTTTTTTATTTTGGTCAAAGCAGCCTAATTTGCAATGGGGAGAATACCTGTGAATGTGGCTGAAAACTGAGAAGGTGGAGCTTGCTGGTTTTATATAGCATTCTCTTGATGCAGATACTGCCTGCCTTTAGTTGGTTCATGCAGGTGAGAATGTTGGAACTTGAATTCAGATTATTTTTCTTGCATGTCAGAATTGTTCATCATCATTTAAAGGTGCTGGTTGCCCAAGACTAATGGGAATAAACCAAAATGAAGCTTACTTTTAATGGCTAAAGGTAGCAGAGCACATTGGATGCACATATGGAGTTGATCTGTTGAGTAGGAAGGTGTGATCAGAACACAGTCGCTCAATAAGAGAGAATTTTTTGTGAGCTCAAGAGAACTGTGACTGAGGGTTGGGTATATTTGGAGATCTGCTGAAACCTTAGTCTGTAAATGATCTTTCACAGACAACAGAATGACTGCAAAACCTTGACATGGCATGTACAATGTGAAGATTCACACTGCAGCCAGTTCCAAGGATGTACTGGGGGCACCCCACTACCTTTTCCTCGTGTAGCGAAAAGACAGTATTGATCTTTGAAGGTCTTGACAACCTGAACAAGGAAGTAAACAGCAATCTTTGGACTTCAAAACCTACTTGTATAGACTAAATGAGCAGAGAACTCTGTAGGTTTAGAGGAATAGTGTGTTGTAGAAGAATTAAATGACTCCCAGTGAAAGAAAATGGGGGCACTAGATTGCAGTAACTTGGGGATTTGTTGTGAATCTTGTAGAAGCTAAATGAGAGAGAAAGAGCTAAGGTGATACGTAGCTTGAGTTAACGTTTGTTGTCTTCTCCGGCTCCACAGGTATTACAGAGGAACACATGGGGTCATTGTTGTCTACGATGTAACAAGTGCAGAATCTTTCGTGAATGTAAAACGGTGGTTGCATGAAATCAATCAGAACTGTGATGATGTCTGCCGGATACTAGGTAAGCTTCTAATCAGAATGACAATATCTTCTGCAGTGAGCTGATCTGCTGAAGTACCAAACTGACTTTTTTCCTATTCTTTTCTTTTTTTTAGTGGGGAATAAGAATGATGACCCAGAGCGAAAAGTGGTAGAAACAGAAGATGCCTATAAATTTGCTGGGCAGATGGAGATCCAGTTGTTTGAGACCAGCGCCAAAGAAAATATTAATGTGGAAGAGGTAATATAATGTGTAGAAGAATATAGATAAGACTATATGGGGATACTGGTTTGGAGAAAAGTAAGAATTACATTCTTCTTGTTGAGGAAGAAGGAAAATGCTTTGTTCAAGTTGCAAGTGAGTAGGTAACATGAAAAAGAGACATCCAGCTGTGTTTGGAAGAGTCCAGGGAGCAAAATGAGGGAGCCCACATTGCATTTTCACTAGCTTTACAATGCTAACATATTAGATGTGGACTCACCAGGAAAGACTTGTCACTAGGGAGAATGCTGCTAGGAGGTGGGACTGCCCAGTCTTCACTCCTGGCCTCAGTTGCCAAACTGACCTGGTTTTATTTACTCATTTAGGAAGGGAGATAGTGGTGTTTCTTGATTTAGCTTGGGAGCAGGTACTGGATTTCCAATTGGCCCACAGTTCTTGGGCTTGCCTGAGTTCCTGGCTGATGGGAATTTGCTTGTTTTCTCTTGCAGATGTTTAACTGCATTACAGAGCTAGTCCTGCGGGCAAAGAAAGAAAACCTAGCGAAGCAGCAACAGCAGCAACAGAATGATGTGGTGAAGCTAACGAAGAACAGTAAAAGGAAGAAGCGGTGCTGCTAATGCCCTTTCCTTGCTGCAGAGACTCTGCTCTCAGACAGATCAGCCCCTCCAGCTAGACTCGGGCAATTCCACTGGGGCAGGCTTTGGGAGGACTTTCTCAGTTTTGTGCCGTTATTTAAAGATTATTTTTTCTCCATGTTTTCTATCAAGAGGCGCTGACACCTTGCCACTGCAGTGCCAAGAAGGTATCGGATGGAATCTTGCCCCCCTCTCCTCCCCTGCTCATTCCAGTGCGCCTTGTAGACAAGGACATTGCCTACCAAGTGGACTAATTAACCCAAGAGTTTGTATATAATGTATATTGCTTTAACCAGCCTCGCCTCCCTGTTGTCGCTTTGGCTTCTGCCTTCTTAATGTCAACCAATCATGGACTGCAGAGTGCATCTTTTTAAAGAAATAGTACCAAGTTCTTAATTCGAGTTGGCCCTGGGCTGGCAGCAACTGCTTCTTGGGGCCTCTGGCTTTCCTTTCTGTTGGGCTCCAGGCTGGCAACTGGTGCCCCTGGGGCCTGTGGCTTCACCTGGAGCTCCAGGCTTTTACTGGGGCACAGGCTTTGTTCTTTTAGGTACCAGGATTGCAGGTGTTGCTGCTGGAGCCTGGGGTTTCACTTCACCAGCCCCTGGGCTGGCAGCTGGTGCTGCTGCTGGGGTCTTTAATTTCAGTTTGCCATAATCCAGGTTTGTGGCTGGGTCCTTGGGTTTCACCTTCTTGTGCTGCAGCTCAGCTGTACCTGTGCTCTCCTTTAGTTTGTATCAAGATACTGAAAACCAAACTGACCTGCAGAAGTGGGAGTTATTTGGATAAAACTTTTTTTGTTTTGTTTTGTTTTTTTATTTTTATTTTTAAAGCAAAGTTTAATTCTTTTGACCTCTGCTTCTGATTTGCCAGGGTGTAAGTGCGGGTCCATTTCTTTTGAGAACAAACCCCATGTGATTCTGCCAAAAAAACCCCAAACTTCTCCTCATTGCCCTGTCCACAAATAGGCAGTCCGGACTGGAATGTGAATTTTGGTGGCAAAGCTTTTGTTTTTTAGAGAGAAGAGGCATGAAAATAAATCCAGCTGTTCTGGATTTATTTCTGAGTATGAAAGCTGCTGCAGGATCATTCCCAGGATTCTTCTGTCAGAAAGGAGGACTGCTGTTTAAATGTAAGGAAATAGAAAGTTTGCTTGCTTGGGTTATATGGTGGTAGAGGATCACCCCTGGAAACAAACTGGTTTCCCTATGCTCAGCAACGTTTTCCTGTCCCTTGTTGGCCTTTCTGGGAAAACAAGGGCTAAGTTCATCAGCCTGAGTAGATGTAGTTCAAGGTGGAGAGTGTGTGTGCATTTAACTTAAAATATCAAACGTTGGGCTCGAAGTACATGCTCAGCACCTGAATAATTGCCTAAATAATAATAAAAGGTTGATTTTTTTTCTGAAAATTACTAAAAGACATGGAAGGTATGACTTCCTTTAAGGCCTTTGAAGGTGGATATACTCAGTTTCTCAGTAAGTGGCCCTGTGGAATCGCTGGCCTTGGTTTGGTAGGATGTGATTCACTAGTGTCCATGAGCTTTGAATCAGCCCACTTCTCTCCCTTCCTCCCCCTTCCCCAGGAGAGGCTAAATTTTAAGTCACTTACTTTGCCTGCATTGTTTTAGATTTTATGGGTTGTGGTAAGAGCCCTGATCATACAATCACATCACAGTCAATCACTTTAAAAACTTTTAAAAAATGCAGATAATGAATGTGTAACACATAGGGGTTTTAATCAGTTCAGGTGCTGGGAGTATGTATCCAGCTGCCTTCACCCATCTCTTTTCTTCACATATCTTTTGTTGGTAACCCAAGAATAAGAACAAGCTAGGATGTATTGCTTGTGTGAGCTCTAATAATGGTAAGCTTTGGGCAGCTGTGGAAGGTGGTGGCTGCAGTTACATCAGTCCATCCTGTCTGCTCTCTGGCGTCGGATGTGGCATGTGCCCAAGGGAGGAGCTGGGTCAGTCCTCAAGGCCTTCCTGTTGAGATGAAGCTGTCCTGTGATGGTTACCCCTTTCAGATTAAAGGACCCAGCTGCATTACTCTGGGACTCGTGGTAGTGTGTGTGCAGATCTAGGAGGGAGTAACTTCTTATAGGCAGAAATAAAGAAAATGTCTGAATTTACTGGAAATGATGCAATAAAATGAGGAAATGGTGCACCCAGGCCTGGAGTGTTCTTTTATATGAAAAGATTGGTCCTCTTTGAGTCCATGTCTGTGTGGCCACAGTTTGAACTTTGCCAATCCAGGTGTTCAACTTCCTGGCTTAAAGTGGGATTTATTTGGTTTTCATCTTTTCTCGAGGTGGCTGTAAAGGAGAAATTACCTCTGCTCTCCACTGAGGATTCACTTGGAAGGGGTGGGGACTGTGTCTCTAGTGGTGCTGATGTGAGGTTTCCTAACTGTTGAGCAATGGAATGTCTAACTGGTTTGCTAGGATTATTTCTGTAATGAAAGTTTCTAATTATGCTTTTTAAATAATTTTAAAAAACTAAAAATAAAGGTTACAAGCTGCCAAATCTTTTTTGAGGCTCTGTTTCCTCTGCTGTCCAGCATCTGGAGGTGCAGGGTGGCAAGCCAGGGGTGAGCTCTTTGGCTTGTGTGTAGAGGGTTTTTTACCTAGGAGGGGGGCATTGGCAAACCCACAATTCATGCTTTCAGATGTTTAGTTGCTGTTCTAGTTTGAGATATGAATGAAACAGTGAGCTGGAACTGGTAACCTTGTTTTGGTGTGAGATGCTCATGATTTTGCTATAATCTTTTGTCTTTCTGCTCAAGATGTGTTGAGTGAACTTTGAAAGCTTCTGCAAGGCAGCAGGGGTCTGACCCCAGGTTGATTTGGTGGAGTCTGTCCTTGTTTCCCAGGGAATTAACGTGTTTCTGTGTAGGAACCATGCAGCCATTGCTGTGCTCATTGCCCTTTTAGCACTTGCTTACTCCTGCCCACCCCTCGATGTTCAAGCAGGGTTTTGAAGGCAAGTCCTTCCTCCGGAGAAGCGTGATGGAGATGTGTTGTGGAAGGTGCCATTTCTTCTGTTCATGCTGTTCTGGTATGACTGTGTCGAGGGGGATCCTGAGGAGGAGGAGGTGTAGATGGTCTGAACTGCAGCTGGTGCAAGCTGGAGGTGTTTCATTGTCCATCTGTGTTTCATGGCTAAACCCATTAAAAGCCTGAAGGCTAGTAAATGGTACAAATGGCTGGAATGTGAAAATTTGCAAGCTCACCTTTCTATTTTGCTGTGTGGCAGGAGATGTAAATGTTTCAAATGCTTTTTTTCTCCAGGACTGTTCTCAACACAAGCAAGTGCTTCTTGTGGCTGAATTTCCTGCGCTGCTGCTGAAGATGCTGTTGGGTGTTAAGATGACAGTTCAGAAAGTGAGCTTGTTCTGCAGCTAGGGAGGATAAGCAGTGACTTGAGAGCTGAGACGGTATCGTATAAATGATCAGTTTTATTCTGAAGAGAACTATTTACAAAAGAAGTAGAGCATTGTTTTTACTAAAAATATGCCTTTATAGATTTTTATAATGTGTATCTTATAAAAACCATACATGTATTTACATTACTGCTACATACAAAAATTACAGCACTGTGATTTATGTACATATCTATAGATACATTCTTTCTGCTTGTCCCTGCTGTGTGCTTTTTCCCTCTCATTCAAAAGGAATCATTGCTGCAGCACCCAGACACTTCCTTTCTTGGCTTTTTGGTTGAAACAATCTTGCTTTGAGAGGGGAGTAGAGAGTTCACCTGGTGTAAAGGCATAGCTGGAATTCACCATTCTAAGTAGGACAAGTGTTTACAGCTATCCTAGTGCATGCAGCACTGCCTGTAACCTCCCTCGTTGCTTCTCTGTGCAAGATTATTCTGTTGTCATTAACTGATCTGTTTTCATCTCAAGGGCAAGTTGCTGATCTAAGTTTGTATTAAGATAAAGTGCTAGTGACTTGCCTTTCATTTACACTTACTTGTTTCTTGTGTACAGTTGCTTCCCTTGCAGAGTTTACTAGAGGAAAATGGATCCCTTTTCCCTTGGGCCATTGTCATAAGTATTTGCCCAAACAGTCAACCTGTTACTTCACTGTGGGAAAGTTCTCTCTAACCTTAATCTCAGCAGCATCTCTTTTCTGTGCAGTGTTTGAAGAGTGACTGTGCAGCACTACTGTTTTATTAACAATTATCTGAAAAGCAAGGCTGAGTGTTGTATCCTTCTTAATCTACTTTGGGATTGATGTGCTTCCTCCATCTCATTCAGTGGGGCTTACGTTTCCTTTATGCCACATGTGTCCTGCAAGTGTTAAGTATCATGCATGGCATGTCTTTTAACCCAGTGCTTGCAAGGATGATCCCATACTCTTGGCTGTGACAGGATGTAGATGATTGCTTCAATGACAGCTCAAAGTGAAATAGTCAGGACTTTGTTAAAACACAACATGACAAATGAGAACGTGAAGGACTGCACTGATGAAGTTTTTGAAGACAGAACAACAAAACCTAGCTGCTGTGTTAAGGCAGTTTCTGTTCCTGTTGAGTAGCAGCTCAGCGCAAGGAAGTCTCCTTTGGTGTGTTGTCTAGTTCATTAAACCCGATTTTCTTGTATTTCTGGGTTTAGTAGTGCAACTAAGTCTTCAGGGTTAAGGGGCTAGTTTTAAGAAACCATACCCAACTGGCACCTTAGAACATGCTGACTTTCCTCTTGCAATCTCTTCCATCACTGTTATTAAATAAATAAAACTGCAATGGGATTAAGGTGGGTTCCTCCTTAAATGAAGAGATATGCTGTGCATTTCAATTGCCTTACTCCTGCAACTGAATGAGTCACTTTCAGCAAACATGTAGCAGAAGGCACCTTTCTTCATCTCATTACTGCATCTTCATGGGATAACATAAGGCCTTTGCCTTAGGATTGCATACATACGTAGTACATCCTTATGGGGGTAGAGTCCCACGCAGCTGCTGGGCATGTGGCCTGAAGAGAGCTGCTGGGGCCTGGGAAATGGCAACTGACAGCAGAAAGAAGATGATCTCTCACAATAAGCAGAGCGTGAAGCAGTGTATAAGACAACTGTTCACAGGCATTGCTGGCATCCAGGAACCCACGCCTGATTTTGCAGGTATCAAAGCTTTATGTTAATGCACATGGGCATAGCTTGAGTCCTGACAGCAGCAAATGCTGAGTGTGTGCCTTGTGTCTCTGCCTTACCAAGCCTCACAACATAGGTAAGATGGGAGGATGAGGACTTGCCATCCTGAGAGCACGCTTGGCACTGCACTACATCCCTTTCCATCACTTGCACAAGGGGACACAAGCAGATACTCAACAGTTGAACATTGCTAAGGAGAAGCTAAGATTCCTTTTCCTTCCCTGCTTGTGAGACTCCAGATTCCTTTTCCTGTAAGCATTAAGCTGTATTGGTGGTGCTTTGCTAAGTCTTTTCTGGAGCAGGATCTGCAATCCAGGTTTCATTGCTTTCATGTAAAGGGGTTTTACCAGTCGGCCTTTTACCATAGTTTTCAGTCCCAAAAAGTACTCTGCTCCTTGCAACATGGAGCCACCTTAGTGCACAATGCTTTCATACCAATGTGGTAGTTTCATGCTAACAAGGAAATATGGGAATGCTCAAGTGTCTGTAAGCAGAAAGGGTATTTGTACTGAGGTACAATGGATGTTCCATAGAAAAGTTGAATAAAAATAATAAGGAAAAACCCCCAAGCCACCAACTTCTTACCTGCTTCTTAGAAGGAGGTGTTTGATACCTAATTCTAGCAGAAATCTTGTTGCTGTAAGTAGTGAGCAGAGATAGCAGCTCCCTGTAGGATGGTGTTTTAGCACCTAAGTTGCTGAGCAGGACAGAGCTGAATGTGTACTGAGCTCCGTCTCCTATGGGACAGTGTAGGTGGCAACCTCTTTAAAGCAACAGGGAAACAAACTGGGGCCTGTGGGTATAGTGAGCTGGGAGTGTGTGAGAACTGGATGACTGCAGTAGGATGTCTCTGAGCTTAGGCTGGCAGTCCTTGCTGGTTTATGATGGTAGCCTGTGTTACAGAGCAGAGCTGTAGGGTGCCCATCCAGTGCATAGGGAAGGGTTCTACTAAAGTATTGCAGAATTTCCAGCACCATTGTATGCATACACCAAATGAGCTACGTTCCTTCTAGTTGATCAAGTTGATGCTGACAGCAAAGCAGGCTCTGATCACCTTTGACAGGAGACTTGGCTACCTGCTCACCGAAGGACTGAGTAGTAAATGACCCACAGGCAGGGACAGATACCCATCATTTTTGTCAGGCCATAGCTAATGTTAGTGCATTGGAGCAGAGGAAGCTGCAGGCTTTCCAGAGCTTTGTAGGTGCCCTCATGGCCCTTGGCTTCAGTTAAAGGAGATGCCTGCATGCCTTCTTGAGGATCAAGACTGCTGGCCCAGCAACAAAGACCTACTGATATCATGGATAGGCTTTCAGTGAATTAGGCTTTTTTGGTGCTTATCCAATTAAAATAACAGTTTTCCTACTCTGACTGGGAGGTCTACATGTCTTTGGGGAAAGGTATGTGACTTGCTGAAGCTCCACAGCTAACTTTGGCTGTTGGAGGGACAGTAGGTGCCCCAGGACTGAGCATCCACAACTTTTATCCAGTCTGTAATTCACTGTAGATAGTCAGTCTGGGAAGAAATCCTTAACATTCTTTGTAGCTACAGACTCTGCAACTCTCATCTCTGTAACAGGAGGGAGCTAGAAAAGACAGTAACATCAGCAATCTTACAACTGCCCTCATCTGCGAGGAGCCTGGATTCCCAGCGAGGTGGGGAACAGCTATGCAGAGCTGCATGGGAGGTGACAGGATATTCAATGAGGACTCAACTTCCACCATGGAGAAAGCTACACTTGTCAAAACATGGGAATGCTGGGGCCAGAGCAACTCCAGTCTTGGTGGAATGGATGAAGGATATCACAGCTGCCAGGACCAGAGGGTGGTACAAGTGACTCCCTTCTCGCATTCAGCTCTTTTCTTCCCCCTGTGCTTGCTGCCACAGTGATTCTCAGTCTCCTGTGCTGCTTTGTCTTGGAGCTGCTTATTTCCTTCTCCAGCATGAGAATGCTTTTAAGACAATCAGATTATTCTTCACAGCAGAAACTGGACTGTGTCAAAGCGCCTACAATATACCCTGAAGTTTATCACTTCACTTAGAGAAACGTGTCTCTCTATTAGTTTCACATTGTCAATTTGCTAATCTCCAATTCATGTAAACATTTGGTTCAGACCAGGTGCAGTGTAAATAGTGCAGTCTCAAGGGTTAACTCCTGTGCCCCCTTCTTTTTTACTTGGTGGATCAGAGTTGGGTCCAGCAGCAGGCTGGGCAGCTGCCCCACTCCCCATCTGGAAGCAGGAATCATTGGACAGGTTTCTCTTTTTCAACTTAATTTTTCTTGAAAAAGGAAAAGAGACGGTTCCCTTCTGCCGCTGTGGGCTCGTCCCCCTGCTGCTCCGGCCTGAACATGGGGGAGGGCCTGGCACTCCGCTTTGCGCCAGAGCCACTGGAGAAGGAATAAGCAAGCTGGCTCCATTCCTTCGGGTGTTTGTCCATCAGCTGCTGGTCAATGACCCTGTGCATGTCATCCTGCAGCAGAGGGAGAGGGTTGTTAGTGGCAGCTGATGCTCAAAGGGAGCTCGTGCAGGGATGTGGCTGAAATGGGTGTGAAACGTGCTGTGATGGGATGGAGGAGGGATGACAACAAGTGGGGAGAGGTTTAGCTCCCCACCTGGTTGTACACTCAGTCTTGCTTGAGCTGTGAGGCTCTTTAGTGAGCAAGGGAGATAAATCACACAATTCTGAGGGATAAATCGCTTGGGTGGTCCTGCAGAGGAGCACCAGGCCTGCTTTGACACTCTGTGACACCTCTGAGCTATGCTTCTCTGCTGTCTGCAGCTTGCAAATGTTCCCTTTGGGGGAAGAAATAAATAAAATAGAACAAATGCAGCTGAAAGTAAATGCCAGAATAGTAAGGATGTCTGTCCTGAGCAGGTCTGTGTGCTTGCCATGTGGAGCAGGCAAAAAGGTAGGTGTGACAAGAGCTGCCTGCACAGACACTGTTAGCAGGGGAAAGGTGCTCCTCAGAGCTGAGGGACCCACTTCAGGCATGGACCCAACAGAGTCCATGTGGGTTTTGCACCAAGCTTACAAAAGAGAACTGTGCTTGTCCCTTCCCCTGGAGCCAGCAGAGCAGTGGGAGCTCTCTGACTGGCAGCTTGGCATGAACTGCACTGGTTTTTCAGATGTACCAGAAGCACTCTAGTTTCATCCATGTTTTGTGCTCTACACAAAATAGTTCTGTTGCTGTTAATGACATCCTAAGGTGTTCCTTGAAAATATGGCTATCAATTCTACAAATTTCAAACCTTCAGATCCATGGTTTCTGCTGTAATTGCATATTAGAATTGTAGCTTAATGAAAGCATGTACACAAACTAGCCCCACAGGAGAAATCAACTGTTCTCCAGCAGTTTGGTTCCTGATTAGCACTGAGGGCACTATCTGGTGAGAACAAGGTTGCTCTGAATGGGCTGTAGTGATGCAAGTGCTGTTCACTTGGTTACCTTGTGCAGGGCAGCCCAGCAGGGCAGCACTGAGATGGAAAGGAATGTGCTGCCATCACCCAGTGGGTGCCCCAGCTGCTCTGTATCTTGATGTGGAATACAAACAGCCAACTTGGACTGGAAATTTGTATAATGGCTAATCTCTTGTTGCAGCATTTTCTGCAGGGAAAAGGATTGATAGCCATTGCCTGGACCTGAATGTAGTATAGGGATTTTTTTCTGGGGGAGCAGGAGGGTGCAGAGCAACATGGACTGGGGAAGCTTTGGATCTTTATAGAGCAGAGGAAAGGCAGAGGGAGAGTTGAAGAAGTTAAGGTAAACATCAGTGTTAAGGTGAAACAGGTTTCCAGAGGTGAAGCTGCCCTATGAAAATTAATAGCACTTAGATTTTGAAGGCACGTCTTTTTAGCAACTAAGGTAGGTACCCAGGCTCCAGCATGGCAGATCTGTGTCCTTGGTTAACAACATAACAAGGGATAAGTATGATTTATATATATATATATCTCAAATTACACAGATACATTTATATATATACACACACACACACTTTCCACTATTGAGAATGCACTGTGTTTGGGTATCTATCTGTTTGGTATGTGAACAGGAGCACACACTTGGCTGTAGGGGTTCGAGGTAGATGTACACAGCAAGACTAGGGCAGAGCTGTGGGCCCTGCCTTGGCACTGAGCAGACGTATGGGTTTTCTGGGCACTAAAGAGAGGACAAACACCAATGGTATGAGACCTGTCTCATAAAGCGAGCCCATAAAGCTGGCTACATGGTGCTGGTGTGCTCTGAGTGTACCAGCAGGAGCTTGTGCTCTTTGCAAGAAGGGCTGAGGATGAACAAGCTGCAAGTGGCATGGATGCTCTTTGTAAGCTGGGCTCCCTTGCATGAGATGCAGGTTTGAGCTGCGCAAGGCTCATGGCTGTGGCCATGCAGGCTGCAGCTCTCTGCTGGCACTGCAGCATTTTCAGCCTAACACCACCCCTGCCACTATTGCATTGAAGCTACTAAGCTCTCACTTGAGAGAAACAGCCCTCTTTACTTCCAAATTTGTTCCATATTCCTTCCCTATTTCTAGTAATTTCCCTCCTGTCCCTAGATAATGATGAACACCAGTGGGGGTCAGATTAGGCATGGGGTAAGGTGCTACCACTCCTGTGCAAGGCTCAGATATGCAGGATTTCGCTTGTAGAGTATTTTATAGCCAGTATGATTACGTGCTTACAGAAAACTGTAATCTTGTTGATGGTCCTTGGTAAAGTGCAGAGAGAAGCATACAAGAGAAGTTTTTATCAGATTAAAGCCTCCCTTTATGCCCAGCTAAAGCAAAGCATCTCTTCCCATTTCATCAGAAGCATTCGGCTTCGCAAAATAGTCCCCA
The DNA here is from genome assembly GCA_002631895.1 of Agapornis roseicollis. Classification (NCBI taxonomy): domain Eukaryota; kingdom Metazoa; phylum Chordata; class Aves; order Psittaciformes; family Psittacidae; genus Agapornis; species Agapornis roseicollis. The sequence continues at coordinate 82,566 of NDXB01001242.1, read as the reverse complement.
AAGTATCTAAATTACCTGACTTGTTTTGTGCCTCTCTGGTTGAGCTTCTAATGCCTGGGGACATTAAGTGCTTGGAAACTATTTTGCTACTGCCTAATAACACTTTAGGTAAGTATGTTGGGAGATAACTTTTTGCAGTGCTAGTGGGCCTGATCCTCATCTCAGAGCTGATGGGAGCATGGTTGGGGTTGCTGCATTGCTACAATCAGATAACATATTGTGAAGGGAGAAAGCAAAGGCCTGCTGTTGAAACCCAAAACTGGGAATACTCCAGCAGTAAATACTGAGTGTACCAGTAAGTAGGTCACCCATCCAAACTGAAACAGAACTTGGAAACAGCTCCTATTCAGAGCACTGAATGTCACCTACTAGATAACAAAGCTGAGAAGTAAAATCCCAGTCTGTATTTCAAGAAGTTTTCCAGATAGTAGGTATGCTGAATACAGAGGATTAATGATATATATGCCTCAGCCTGGCTTTCCCCATGGTGACCTGGGGGGTAAAAGCCTCACCATAGGATGACACCCCTTGTGCCCTGGGTGGTGCTGGGGTGTGTGGTGTGTATAGACTATCAATGGGTGATGGAGACACCCCACTGGTCCCTCTTGCCAGATGATGGTGAGGACAGAGATGGATGTGGGTGATGGTGGCAGCGAGTGGAGCAGGTGAGGAGATGGCAGGTTCTTGGTGTGAGTGCAGGGAGCTCACCTCAAAGGCAGGAGGGGTGTACGACTAAAGCTGTTGGTACAGGAACTGAGAAAGGCCACTAGATCAGAAACCAAAGGAGCCAGATAGTAAAAAGCCCTGAGGAAGCAAACTGTAAGCAGGAGAAAGAAAAGAAAAGAAAAGAAAGAAAAAAGAAAAAAAAAGAAAAAAAAAAAAAAAAAAAAAAAAAAAAAAAAAAAAAAAAAAAAAAAAAAAAAAAAAAAAAAAAAAAAAAAAAAAAAAAAAAAAAAAAAAAAAAAAAGGAGAGAAACGAAAACACAGTGGAGTTGAACCAGAGGCAAGGTTGTACAGAAGAGGTTTCTACCAGTCAGGCTGTTAGTAGAACTGGGGTCTTGCATGGTCTCCAACAAATTATTATCACTGGCCCAGACCTTTTCTCTTGTATCTGCTTGTTTTCTACTGAAGTAGCCCCACCTCCCCTCGGTGCTAGTTTCCAGGAGGAGTCAGCTTTGTCTGATCTCAAGGGCTCTCCGCCTTTACACAGGTTTTCCCCACTGACCCCAAGCAGAGCATCTCCATGGCAGCCGCTGAACTGCTGTGGGTTTGGGTCTTTTACCTTGGTGGAGAGCTGGGATTTTTGCTTCATCTTGCAGGATCTTCTGAGCTGATGTAAACAGTGCAGCTGTACCACAAAACAATCACCACACCTCTGCCTCCCACCTTTCTGCTCCGTTAAGGAACTGCAAGGATGTGCTGTGCCCACACATCCCCAGGGCTGCACCGGCCCAGAGACATCGCCTGCATGGACACTTTCCCTCCATGGACCACAGCATGTTACTCTGTAAGGTTTATGTTATCCATGCTGCATGCAGCCAGGAGATACAGTTTGTTTCTCCATTTTAAATGGGTGTCTCTGTATAATTAATTATCTGCTTACAGCTGAAAGGCTTTGAGCAAGGCAGGGCTGTGTTTCACAACCTGAGCACCATTACATCACTGACTCCTGCAGAGCCCAAAGCAAAACTTCCTATGAATGGATTCCCAGGCTTAGAACACAGCAAACCCACAGGGAGGTGGGGGAAAGACATTCAAAGGTGCATCATAGGCCATGTGTCACCCATACCCTGCCCTACTCACCTGCCAGGCCTCCAGCTGCTGCGAGAGGTTCACCTTCTGTTGGATGGCATCCAGCAGCTGGCTGTTGAGGGACATCATGTCGATCTTGCACTTGGCCAGCTCCACCTCCACTGCGTTCTTCCTGGGGAGACAGTGAGAAATTGGAGTGTGTGACTTTCTCTTTTTATATGAAAGGAAGTGTTAAACATATCCTTGAGGAGCAGTCAACAGTTTCTTTCAGTGGCAAGTCCCCAGGTGCTAAGCTGTTGATCTCCATTGTATTCTGGACAGTCTATTAATCTGAAGAGTGGGATGGAACTGTAGACATTGTATTCTTCATAGTGTGCTTACCAGAAACCTGCTGGTTTTGTAGTAACAAAGAGATATTCAGATACACTGCTGCATAAGGTAAGATAATGTGCCTGGATCTGCCATTAAAAATGGAGTTCTAAAATGAGGTAGAATAATCTAAATATAAATATTTATTTCCTTTTCTTCTATTTAGTTATGCATAGAAAAAGAAATGGCACATGCTAAAAACCAAAGGAGCTGTTGTCTGATCACTTTTGATCACTTGATCAATAAGTCACAATATGAAACAAACAAAACCCCACAAGGAGAACAACTCTGCTTTCAATTGGGCCTGGGACTGAAGGAAGGAAGGAATGAAGGAAGCAAGTTGATCATACACAGGCTTTGTGAGAATGTCAAACCGTTCGAATTCTTTGAATTAAGTGTTATGTTTTAAGGAAACCTCCCAGTTTTAATGGGGTTGTTCTGGCCCTTGGGAACACTGCTGCTGTGTTTCTTTCCAGGCATTTGGTGGCCACTGGGCATGTGATGCCATTACCCAGGTTGCCCAAAAGGTCCTGAGTGCCCAGTGACTGAGATGTTCCAGCTGCTACTGGCTAGTGGAAAGGAATTGTCCTCTAGGAAGAAGCAATTTCCAAAGCTGGAAAATGCTGCTGACCATGCTGGGAGCACACAGGTGAGCACAAACCTTAAGTTTTCAATTCACTGCTATGTGATGGGAAACCATAACATGACATTCTGGGAACCATCTTTCCTTGCAAACATTTTCAGGAGAAGTAATAGCATCTTTTAAATGCAGCTAATTCATCGCCTCCTAATAGCTCCCCTGTGCCCCCTGCAGAAGGCCAACTTGGAAATCTGTGTGTATTTTCCAGGTACTGGTTGCTGAACACCTCCTATTATGGGGTCCTATTTTCCTGTTGCTTCCTGTGTTGCCCACTTTCACTTTCAAGGTAAAAATTTTCCATGCCAGACAGTGACTTGATTTCTGTTCAGAGTTAGGGCTTCTGTTATGGAGGGGAGGAGCACTTCAACAAAAGTGACTTAACCCTTGGGGTGTGAGGTGGGAAGCTTATCACGAGCCTGCTCAGTCTGTGGAAGGATGTTCTGATTTCTAGAAATGAGACACACTTGTTTGCTTCCACTTGCAGCCACTTTCTGCTCATTGATCACCTGTACACTTGTCACATCCCCCTTTCTCTGGGCTCCCACCACTCAGGACAGTCAGCTGTAAATATTAGTGCCTTGTCCCAGCAGGGTCATTAACCCCATGGAGAAGCTGGACCCTTCCACTCCAGCTCTGGGTTTAAGCACCTTAAATAGCCTTTTGTTGTGAAGCTCCCTATCCCTGCTCAGATATTATGGAGGGTTTTATTGCAGCGCGTTGCCATAGCCACAGCAGCACCAGCAGCCCACACGCACTGGAAATGTCAGAACCACCTCTCTGCACCCGGCAGCGCAGCTGGGATGCTCCTGATTTTTGCCAACAGATGGAGGTGTTACAGAGGATAGCAATGGGAATTTCACAGCCAGCTACACAGTTGAGAGCAGCACGGGTGATCGGGTCACTTAAAAGATGAAGGAACTGTGTGTGCTGATTTAGCTCCCCACATCCTCAGGGGTGCAATGCTTTTTGTGTTCCTATTCACAATAAGGGCTTATTTGGCATTTCCATAAGGAGATGGGATTGGTGGTGTCCTGACCCATCTGCTTATTGAAGAGGTTTTCACATGTATCCTTTCTGTGTAGAGCATAAAGGGATGAATGTTTCTGCCCCTCTCCTCAGGGCAAAGAGTGCTTAGGCCAGTGTGGCAAGCCCCAGCACAGAGCTGGGATATGGCATAGCAAAACTGCACAGGTCTACAAGGAGGATGGGGAAAATAAACAATGGGAGAATCCTGAAAGGAGAAAAAGGAAATTACAGGACTGGAGCTGAAAAAAAAAACGCCCTGGAACAGGGAAGGAGAGCAAGTGACTGGAGAAATGGTTTAGAGAAGAAGCCTAAGCAGGGCTGTAAGGGGGATGAGCAGGAGAGCAGGCTGGTATGTCTGGAAGAGCAAAAGAAAACAATATGACAAATAGGGCAGACCTAGTGCTTCCATTTGGTTCTCTGAAGTCCTCTCCTCCTTGCTGTGACTCAGACCAGTACTAGGGATGGCTAAAATGTGGTTCATAGCTGCCTCCTAAAGGGGCAGCTTTGGAAATTGGCATCTCCTGCCCTTCTCCAAAGCTTCTGGCAGCATTTCCCAATGCCAGTAAAGCAAACACTCACTCCATCCCTTTGTAACAGTTACTGAAATTCATGGAGGGTGAGAGAAACCCACCTGGAGGGATCTGCTAAGGCACCCCAGAACTGCTAACCCAGCCTGGCTTTGGCTGTTTGTACCACTTACTTGGCAATGGCCTCATCCCGGTCCCTGATGGCCTGCAGGAGCCGTTCACTTGTCTCCTTGTCTTCAGCAGCACCTCGCAGCCGGTCCCGTTCCTCCTTCAGTGTCGTCATTTCTACACTCAGTAGTGTGACCTGTGGGTAGAGGAAGGGCATCAAATGCAGGGTTGCTCAAATTCACCAAGAGTGGGAGGGGAAAGGGCCACATGGACTCATCTGAAGGCTGAGCTCCCCTGCTTATAGAACCTGTGTCAGTTGGGAGAGGGCTGTCAGTGCTGGTGCAACCCCCCCATGCAATGTGCCAGCTCTCTCGGGGATGCTGGCAGTGCTGGTCTGCGCAAGATAGGCCACCAGGATGGCCTCAGTAACATGCAGCAACAGCACTGAAAACTGTGCAGCTATGCAGGGCAGAACCCACCTGCAACTTGGCTGTCTCTAATGGCATCAGAGCTGAAACATTGCCCCTTGTCAAGCAGTTTCTCTTGTCCATGCATCCTCTGAGTCTGCCTGTTGTATTGTGATCTTTCCAGAGTTAAAGTATTGCAAACATCATTTAGCAGCAAATAAGATATTTTTGGAGGGGACCCTTCTGTCTCTTGAAGTAGTATGAAGCTGAAGACAAAGGATGTGAAAATTCCCTTTCACGCCATGGAAGGTGTTACTGGCACATCTTACAATTTTAATTAGACTTTAAAATATGTGCAGAGTCTTAAATAGTCTGTGAAATGATCTATGGCTTTGGTCCTGTGCAGAGTTAATAGGGTGTGAAATCATGCAAGGATTGCATTAGCACAGCTTTGCAATATTTCATACACATTTAATTTCTTTGTCTAGGGTACACATGCTCTGTTACACTACTCCACCACCTGGAAACCCTTCCAGCATTTGACCCACCTCCTTTCTCTAAATGCAGCTCAGTAGTGCTTGGATCCTCAAAGAAATCTTTAAATAGAGGGCAGACAGTCAGGAAGGGCTCATCTCCTCAGTGGCGTGGGAGGATCTGCTGTTGGCACTGCATGGCTGGGGAGAGGGGTGTAGAAGCACCCTGTCTGTGTGCAGAGGCTGCGAGTTGGGGCTGCAAGGGAATCGAGGTGCACTGCCCAAGCTGTGACCTCCTGCAGCCCAGCACAGGGTGCACCTCAGAGCAGTGAGAGCACTGGTGGGAGCTATTTACTGAGCATGTCTATTGGTCCCAGGGGGCAGTGGATCAAGGGGCCCAAATCATTGTGTTTGGTCCTGTTTGGGGTCTTAACTGATTTTGTCTGTTTTGGGTAAGAATGGGATGACACCGACAGAGGTGATACCTGTCTCCACCAGCTCACCTTGCTCTCAGGCAGGAGCAATGCATGTGTGTGGTGCTACAAGGTTCCAAAAGCCATTTAGGAGGTGTTCCCCTTTTGTTGTATCACCACCAGTGACAGTGCAGAGGGATGTGGAGGCAGCAAAGAACTGCTTCCTCAGGTGGACCAGATTTCCATGTGCATTGATGTTCTGAACTGAAGACAACATTGCCTTTATGGGAGGTGGAATAATTATTAACCTTCAGCAAAAGTGAGGCTGGGCTACAGGCAAAAGCTGCAGGAGATGTACTTGTTGCATGAAGCTGAAGTGCTTCTCGGAGAGCAAAGTCTGCTGCATTTGTAGTTACGCCTCATCTTTCTCTGTATAACAGAGAGGTGTGAAAAGAAAGTAGAGCTGTGGTCTTCCCTTTGCTCCCTAAATATTCAAAGCTCTGGTAGTCAGGGACCCCTAAAACCAGAAGTGGGGGTCCCAACTTGTGATCCAGAGCAGAATCTTTGGTTCTTGGAATGGGGAGCTTGGGAAGATCAGATACAGCAAAGAAAAACCAAGTGCTGCTCCCTCCTGGTGACCTATAGAAGCCCCATGGGTAAGGAGGTGCTATAACCAGACAAGCAGGCTGGTGTACAGATGGTCACTCAAGATCTGTGAATAAGCCCCTAACAGTCTCTGTTAACATAGCTACATTGCAGCGATGGCTCCTCCATCTCAGATGTGTTTAAGGACAAGGTGCACAGGACTATGGCAGCACCACTAGAGGAATGCCTGGGTTTATGGCTCACTGAGGACAGAAGTTTGGACTCAAAGGTGTCTCTTGTGGTGGATGGAAGGGCAGGTGGCAGGGCTGCTCCCTTGCTGCAGTCTGCCTCTAATTGGCTGCTTTGTCACCAAGACCATTTCCATCCTCATACACATGCAGCCATCACTGCAGAGGTGGTTAATGATGCTCTCTTTTTGCTTTGGTCCCATGGTGGGAGCTCCCATAGCCCTACACAAGGCTGTCAGACCCCAGGTTGTGCTGACTTCCTCGACAGAGATGTGTTTCCTTTTTTCTTCCCCAAAGAAGCATAGCAAAAGGGCAGTGCAGCTCCACTGGCAAGACCAGGCAAGGGTGTTAACTCCATTCCCTCCTCCAATGCAGTTAGTGCCACAGAAGCAGCTGTGCTTAAGGCTGCTGCTGCTGTGGCCTCGGGATCCCCTCCAGTGTTTGGAGATTTGTCTCTGAGAGACAGGGATTGCAGAGCTTCTCCTTGGGTACCTGTCTCCATTTGCTGCTTTTGGCATAGAACCTCAGACATTCAGTGCAGATGCATTGTGATTCTGTGCTTTGAGTGTGGTGTTGGTTTTGGGGCTGGATCATTCACTGCTGTTGTTAGCCTTAGCTTGTTCCTGTTGGCCCTGGGGTGCTGCCTGGTGCCAGGCTGGCCATGATCAAGATTCTCTGGTGTGTATTTATGAGGGTTTGTGATGCTGTTGTAGAGGAGGCAGACCTGCTCCATACACAGCAGAGCAGCGCACAAAGTTTTGGCACTGGGTTTAACAGTCTCCCTCTGTCCTAAATACTCCTGGGTTATCTGTCATGTTGATCTCTTTTATGGAAGGTATGTCTTGGAGGCTGAACACTAGTGTTACAGGGCTACATGTAAGGTGTGGCAATTGCTAACCTGGCTGTGCAGTCGCTGCAGTTCCTCCAAACTCTGCCTCAGTTTCCCCCGTTCTCCCTCCATTAATTCCCTCAGGGCTCGCGAGTCCTCGCTTGTTCTCCTGATCTGTTCCTCTAAGGTATCATCATCGCTTCGTCGAGAGCTCTGAGAGGGGGAGAGAAATCTCTTGCTCAGGTTTCACTTTAAAAAAGGCACGTGCATTATTTCAATGGAGGTTTGGGATGAGGGGGACTAAACAAGGAAGAAAACATGCATGTGACTTGGGTAGAGTTTCAGTTTTGCTCCCATGTGCCTTCCCAGGAGAAACCTGCAGCAAGCTCTGTCACCTGGGCAAGGGGACATGCACAAGCCAAGGTCTCTCTGTGCCACCAACTTACCGTGGAATCTGCCCCATCCAGCACATTTTGTATCAGTCTTTTGAGCTCGCTGAGCGCTGCCCGTAGGCTGCCGGCTGGAACATCTTTGGCTGATGATGTTTCTGAAGACTCATCCATGGAGGAGTCTGTAGAGACTGCTGAGTCTGCACTGTCGTTTCCTCTGAGATGGGAGCAAAGATACCGCACTTGGCAATATGCTTCCCAGAGCTGCAGCCTCAGCTAGAACAAGAGAGCCTGACATTAGCCTGGGACATCAAGACCATGGAGATCCTCCTTCCACAGTGAAGTGAGGATTGCCAAACCTCACAAATACTTGTCTAGCTTGCTATGCTGGTTTTCAAATGCAGGCAGAGGTTTACTTTCAAATGGTGAAAAAGGTGATGATACCAGAGCTGAGACCATAACCCCAATTGTCTGGTTCTTGGTTCAGCTCCAAATCCAGATCAAATGCATTAAACTCCCTTTCCCTCTGGGGCTGGTCACACAGGACCTCAGGCTTTTCCAGGGGTACGAGAACAAATACCTGTTCTCGTTCTTGTTCCAGCTCCTCTGCCTCCATGCTCTGCTCTATCTCAGACAGCAGGGATGTGCTGGTTGTGTTGAAGTTTTGGAGACTTCTCTCCTCACTGAGCTCTTCTACCTTGCCCTGCAGCTGCCGGTAGGACAGGCGCACCTCCTGGAGCTCCAGCTGGCTTTGGTGCAGCTTGCAAAGAAAATCAAGGAATTTGTCAGGGAGGTAAGGAAAAAAGAAAAGATATTGGTGGAGATGATAAAGACTGGATGAATCTCTTGGTTTGTGAAAAAGCTGAGGGAGGAATGAGTGTCACAGAACGGGATTTCCAGCCAGGAGGAATGTACACTTGGCTGATATTGCTCTTTATTGGAGCTTAATAATCTCCAAATGCCATTAGACACTGTTTAGGCTCCAGAATATCCTGAAAGATAAAAATACCAAGTTAATCAGAATTAAAATGAGGAGTGTTGTGAAGAAGTTGGGACTCAGGTAAAACAAAATGCTGAAAATAACACAGCAGGAAGTGAATCCATAAATAAAAGTAATACAGACATGGTTTAAAAAATCTACATGTATATATAAATACAAATATATGTATGAGAGAGGGAAAAAACAGTTCAGGGCTGTTTGAAGAGCTGGGATCCTTCTCAACCCACAGAAAAGAAATGGAAAATTCTTGCTCTTTCCTAAGGTGTCTGAAGCCACAGAGGTGCCAGCTTGTTCTCCAGGGAGTGATGTTTAGTGACACAGCTGTGAGCACCATGGGGCTTGTTGGGAAACCATCTGAGCAGTGAGAGCTATGAGGGCAGTTACTGCCCTTATTTCCCCAGCACACTGACCCACTTGTTTGCTCCCATCTCTCTCCTAAGCTGCTCTGCTGTCAAGATGCTCCCTTGTGGCTCCTTGTATCTGTCCCTATGGGACAGACCCTAACACCCAGGGCCTTGGTTGCTCCCATGCTTACATCAGCCATTTTATTCTTCCAGCTGTTTTGTCTCCCAGTTCCTGATTATCTTCCTGGTCAGTTCTTCCCCAAACCATATCTTTTACTTCACTTCCCCTTTTTTCCCTGTGCCATGGCTGCCTCCTCACCTGCAGGTCCTTGTCATGGCTTTGTCTCTCTAGGATGAGGACTCGGTCCTGCAGCTCCTCCACGGTTCCTTGGAGCAGGTCATTCTCCTCCATCATGGCACTAAGGCGATGCTCTAGCTCCCGTTTTCTGTCTGTCAGCATCTTGATCTGTGAAGGAAAGAGGTGCTGTCAGACCCTGCACTTTGCAGAGAGGTGCAAAATCAACTTCCCAAGATAGAAATGAAACAGCAAAAAGCAGAAGTATTGCATGTATGTATTCTGTACCTGTATGAAAGAAACTGTATCTGTGTGTGGGAAATAACAGGCAGAAATGACCAAACAAATTAAGTGGAGACCAGTCCTGCCCACCCCTTGTACCTTAAAACTTGTAAGACTGGGCAAAACTAGTTACTTTTGCTGGCTGGTCCCTGACTGAGCATGGTGGCATCTTCTCCTGCATGGGAGCCCCACAGGGCTGTGCCACAGCGCTACCCATGTGGTTTACTGAATAGCTGCATGTTCACCAAGTCCTCACCAGGGACTTTTCTATCTTTTTGCTTGTGAAGGCTCCTTTCTATGCCATGCTTATTTTTAGCCTCATAGTGATCAGTTACCTTTAAAATCGGTTCATTTCTTTTAATTGTCAAGGGCAGTGATTTCAGGTGGTGAGGGACAGTGTGCCAAGCAAAACCTCTGTGATTCAGTTAGCTGGGAACAGTGCACAGGATGAATCAGCACTAGCCAAGGTCACTTCTTGTTTAACCAAGAGGAGCCTTTTCCATCATGCACAGGACCTCTGGGGACTCAGTATGCCATTTACTAGTCCAGTATAGCTCTAAATATTCCCTGTGGCCTCCTTTTAATTCATGGACCATAGACGAATTCAGCAGCTTCCCAGTGGAAGGCCTATTTGGGACCTTCTGTCTCTGCTGCTTTCCAGTTTGCTGGGAAGATTTGGCTGCATGAGGAAATATTAGCAAATTGTGTGGACTTGCTGTTTCTGCAGGGTAAAGGCTGCTGTAGGTATTAGAAAACTGCTCTTAAGTGACTAATGGTTTCTGACATGTCTCTTCCCATCACCATTATGATTTGTGTGGGCTGGAGAAAAGGGGTTCAAGAAAAATAAGAGGTATAATACAGAGATTGTACTGAGAGTTCATATTTGGTATCCAAACCAGTAATGAACACTCTGTGAATGCCCATATAACAGAAAAAACATTGCTCTGCCATAGCCATAGGGCATGGGAAGGGCACAGGGGGAAAGGCATTTGGAAAGCAAGAGATGGAACAAGGCAAGGTGAGGCATGCACAGCAACAGGCATGCATGGTAACAGTGGTGCACACACAGGCAGCCCCTTTCTGAGCCTCCATACTTACTTCAAGGACCTGCTGCTCCACACCAAGGGGAGGGAAGGAAAAGGCGAGGGACCAGCAGGGAGCAGGAAGGAGCGGGAGAAAAGAAGAAATTGAGAAATTTTAAGAAAAGCTCTTCCAGACAGCTGATAAATAAAAGCAGTGGCCAGGTGGTAGAGTTGGACATCTTCTGACCATCTAGTTCCCGCCTATGTGGGTCTCAGTGACCCCCGTCAGGGAAGAGAAGAGGAAGGAAGGAAATATCATTCCTGCTGATGTCCAAGAGCTAAACCAGCTAGGAGCTCCTTGCTTTCCCATGTGCATGGGCTGGAGGCAGGAGAGGACTGCTGCTTTATTTGCAAGCATGAGAAATAGAAGAAAGAAAAACCCCTGCAGCCCTTCCTTTCCCACCATACTCTGGAGTTTAATCTGTACTGGGCAGCAGCTCTGCAGGAGTACTGCCATGGTTCATCTCCTGGAAGATCCTTCTCATCCGTCCATTTTGCAGGCATGCTTGTGACCAAAGCAGCAGTGGAAGCTGGCCTGTGCCACCCCAACCTCGGTTGCAGCAAAAGTTCTCACTGGGGGAGTCCTTTTCCCCACAGCTACCATCCTTCTCTTTGCTCCAACAGGCAGGGTTTGTTTCCTCCGTTCAGGGGGGTTCTCTCCACCAGTTAAAACACCTTTGAAGGGACAAGATGGAGTGCAGGTCACTCACCTCGGCTTGGAGGCTTTCGAGCCGCACGATGTGCTGACTGCTGGAGGAGTTCTTCTCCCGGAAGTCCTCCCGGAGTGTGTGGACCTGCAGGGAGAGCTGCCGCTCCACCTCCGACGCCTGCAAGGAGACACCAGATGGTGTTACCCAGGGGGTTGTCCCATAAAAAGCAGTTATCTCCTCCAGCCCATTGAAAGATCTGCCCTGAGATGACTTCTCCATGAGCCCCAGTTTTGGCAGAAACTGAAGCCTGCACAGTTTGGGTGATGGAAAAGCTCATCCTGGACAGATGCTGAAGAGAGCAGCTATGTGGGTTTTTCCCTTGGGGCAGCCAAGGGGACACAGCCCATAGCTTTATTCCATTGCAATAGAGCATGACTCCTTTGTCCTACGGGAAATTCAGTTTTCCTCAAACATAGCCTAGTTGGGGTTGAGGAGGAGCCCAGGCCACTGGCAAAGGTGAGGGGAGCCAATCCTCATGCCCCCAGCAAACATTATCTATTAAATCTATTAAAAATAGATTAATAGTTTCTAAGCCTCTGAACATCTCTGGCACAGCTCTAAAATAACAAGTGCTCCTTGCCTCTGATTTCTGGCTCCCATCATGGCCAGACGGAGAAGCATTTGCTCCACATGACTGTCAGGGCAGGATCACTTGCAGAGGGCTTGGTCCTCTCTCCCATTTTGAGGGAGGAATGCCCCATTTGTGCAGGGTGGTTTGAGGCCATTCCTACCTGCAGGATCTAAGCTGCAGACAGCCCCTATAAATGACAAACAACTTAGACACATTGACTGCTTTCCAGACAGCTTTATAGCTGATTTTTGCATGGTGAACACACTTGTATAGGCTTGTAAGAGAACATAAGGTTTTTATGACAAATCCCTAAGGAGACAACACAAATGGATGGTTTTCTATTTAATTAGCCTCCATCAGGTTCCATTACACTCTAGGCACAGACCTCCCCTTCTGGCAGGTTAGCTGGAAGTGAAGTGATCCCCCTCAAGAGGCGGCATGCTCAGGGCACAGACAGAGCTGTATGCCCAATGGCAAGGGCCATCAGCAGCCACAGTGCCTTAGACAGTGAGATGAGACAGGAGGGAGAGGTGGAGACAGGAGGAAACCAGCATTGGGGTCAGCAGCTGTGGGCAGGTTTGGGAGTGCATCCTTATGTCTGGCAAATGTGGGTCAGGATCTGACTTGGAGTGCTCTGGCTGACAGGGAGCCCACATTGGCAGGTCCACCAAAGGGTGCAGTGACTTTGCACCAGCAGCTTGTGACCTGGGGAATGAGGACACAGACCCAGCCTAAGCCGCCCTCAAAGGCAGCATTACCCCCTTTTAAAAATAGTCCCTTCCTTTGCATACTGCAGGATACTCCAAATCAGAAGCAAGAGGTAAAAGGCTGTTCCAGCTCCATCAAGTGGAGGACACTGTGGTTGCCCCAGCACAGCTTGCTGCAGGGGCAGCAGAAGACAGAAGCACAGCCACAGAAATCAGTCAGGTTCTCACCACTGGCTTCTGGCATGAGAAATGGCTTTCAAAAATAAGAAATAATCTTGTCTACCAGTTGGTTTTTAGTTCCCTTCTTATCCTGGATTAGCATAACTGGCCTTTTCCCTTTCTTTAAAACCTCACATCAGAGGCTGTTGCATATCAGGTTCACCTCATTTATTTAATAAAGCTTCCTAGCACAGGCAGAGTACACAAAATATAATGATGGCACAGCACTATAGGAAGGGGTTGGTTATTTTTCTTCCCTTAAGCAGCTATGGATTTTGAAGCATCCTGAGCAGCTATTAATTGGTGACACTAAGGAAGATAGATGGATTGTGCTTATTTTGAATGATTCACTTGCTTTTGTAAAGACTGCTGAAACATCTTCATGCTGAAATACTCCGCAGGAGCTGTCAAGGATGAAGAAGCACCAGATGAAAAGCACCAAGGGATTTTGTCTGCAAGATGCTGACCACACTCCCAAGGAGCAGAAGTGGTACCAGCTGAGGTGATGCACCAATATTTGATAGTTAACTGTATAATTTATACGCAAGAACAATTCTATGTACAGACAGTGTAAATGTACAATATAGCAGTAAGAAACAAGGGAGTATTAATGGCATTGCAAAAATCCCTGCTAAGACAATATATAGCTGCTGTTGCTAGTTCTGGTCCCCATGCCCAGACTGGAGCAGGAGAAGGAATGGGCTGCAAGGGTGATCCAGATCATGGAAATTCTGTTATATGAGAGGAGACTAAACCAGGATGGCTTGTTTTATCTCATGCAATGAATGCTGAGAGAGGTCTCCCTATAAATACATCATGTAGAAGCACACAGAAGGGAAAAGCTCTATTTAAGCAGAAGAACAATTTTGGCAGAGAAAATGATGTGAATAAACTGCATGAGTATGTTAAGGCTGGGAATAGGAAGATTTCTACGTTTCCAAGGAACTGCATTAGGATTCCTTCTCCTGCACCATTACAGTAGGAGAAATGGTGGCAAAATTAATTCTGTGATGGAGCTGGATCACTTTATCGTGCAGTTTCTTCCAGAGGGCTGCCTATGACAGAAGGGAAATGAATTGACCTCAGAGGTCCTTTCTGGTACTAGACTGCTTGCAGGACTGTAAGGCTTGTATTCACCAGCTTTAAATCACCATCTGGAATTTATCTACTTGCTGCTTAGCTTACATGCTCACACATCTTATTCCCACAGTTATAGCCCACATGGAGGGAAGAAAGGACTCATTTGTTAGCATTCAGGGCCTAAAGCAGATAGGATGTTACAGTGTCATCTCAGCATGCACCATTCACATCCTATCTCATGCTGTAGAGAAAAATAAAACTAATACGTTCTTTAGCCTCATGCAGTGCAGAATAAGCTCTCTGACCAGCCATTTAACAGAAGTAAACAGAAATGCCTGTATCAAGTGTTTCGCTCCATAGGAGAACAAGGAAAAGTCTTCATCCAGTTCTTCTAGATAGGGAAACAGCTGATATGTTTAGTCCAGCCTTTGTAAAGATTTGATTTTTCATAGATAATGAGACAAAGTCTTCTGAGTTGAGCTATGGTTATGGAAACCCCCTTTTCATGCTGCATTTGTTTCAGAGGTTATTAATACTGCTGTGAAACTATCCTTTCTAATTGATTATAAAGCCTAGACTTTAACATCAGATTGTATTATTTTATGGAAAGCCACCTTGACAGTGTCCAGTATTTGTCAGGCTTTATGGTGTATTTTCACATGGCTTCTACTTGGGTTCTCCACACTGCTGTACATGTGTGCATGTGTACATGTCTGGTTTATGCCATGAACTTAATGCTGATTGCTTCTAACGTGCTCTTTTACTTAGTGTCATCAGAAGATGTAACCTTCTATCTACATTTTCCCTTTATTGCTCAAATAAGATTTGGCTTTTCTTGAATTGAAGTGAGTTTCTTCTGCCTCAGTCAGTTTGGCTCCACTCTCATTATGCAAACAGTAGGGCTTTCTCTTCCCCATCAGTGTTCTCCTAAACATCAAAAGCTAAAATCTTTTGTGGATTTTTTCAATGACTTAGGATGCATTGATTTGCTCAAGAGAAGTAGTATCCTTTCCAGAAAGGCAGACATGCACTGCCCAGCATCACAGCTTTGCTCTGTACTTAAGAAAGAATTAATTTCCTGGTTATAGGCAAATTAGCCAGCACAGCCACAAGGCAGAGTTTGAAACAGATCTGCCGAAGCATAGACATCAATTCACAATTACATATATTCAATCAACTGTGACTTTTGTTTTCTGGGCTTCAGGCAAGGTTTAGGTGAGATTTGGGCAGTGCAAGAAGAAAGGAAGAGCAGGAGGATATTTTGGCCTCTGCCCTAACTAAAAGTTCATGTTCATTGCAAACCTGATTAAATTTCTCTCCTGATTAATTTGGAAGTGTTAAAAGACACAAAACTGTGTAAACATTTGGCAGAAAAATATGGCTTTCCAGTTATAACAACTCCATTTTAACATCTGGAATATACGGGCATAAAAGTAAAGCTTAACCAGATTTTGCAACTCAAATTAAGAAGCAAAGAAAGGAGGCTTCAGACATAAAACGCTATGAAGAACGATAACCTTAGAATAAATCGAATTAATAAATGTAATTTATTGATTTGTGAATATTGACTATGAGGAATGAATAGCCCGTAGGTTAGTCTCATTCAAAAGAAAAGCCTCTTTTGGGGGAAGGTTTGCTAAATAAGGCTAACTGTCTAAGAAACACGCAGCTATGTCAGAAAGGAGAATGGAAAAAGGTTAATAGACTGTAGCTGGGTGAAGAAACCAATGTTTCCATATGCTTTACTTTTACAAACACAATGATTCAAATTTAACAAAGGATATTGAAGATTTTCTTGCCTAAAATAGCTAAGAGAAGTCCTAATTAGTGCTAAGTTTGTTATACTCAGGGGAGTGTGCTACCCCTTTTATTAATTTGCTAATAGCTGAGGTTAAGGAACTCCCTATTCCCACTGTGGTACCATTAACACCTCACACCACTAATCACTGCTTCCCTTGGCTTCAGATCCTTGGATTCCCAACTCTTCTTTGAGAGGAAAATAAATTTGGCTACTGAAATGCAAGCAAAGGAGGAAACAACAAACACGTTGCTTTAGGATGATACATTTTGAGCATACATTATCCTGACTGCTGAGTGAAGCCCTGGAGGATGGGGCCTGCTGCCCTGCCATGGCACCCCAGCACCCACTGGCAGTGGCAGGAAGCCTGGTTTCCTGGGATAGCTGCCCCATGCCGGAAAGCGATGAGGCCATGGCTGTTTTCCAGCCTTTGGCATGCTGGCACCATAAGCAACCATTTATATCCTGCATACCTGGAGGTTGTCCATTTTGAGAATCTTTGAGAGCTTTTTTTGCCAAAGCTTTTAATTCAGGTCAACTTAAAATTGTTATTGAAAACATTAGTCTACCCAGGGAAGTGCTTATGGAGTGCGGTTGGACTGGATGATCTCTAGAGGTCCCTCCCAACCTGAACAATCCTGTGATTCCATGAAGAGTGGCCTTGCCACTAGTGACATTTGAATGGCTTCATTTACCATTAGAGGAATCTGAAGTAGAAACGGTGATTGGAAGATGTTTGGCCTGGCTGTTGCCAAGGACAGGATTAATAATGAGGATTCTGTTGTAAAGTGGTGAGGGGATGAGGATGGAGCTGTACTGAGTGTGTACATCACCTGTCCTTGCTGTGCTGTGATGATACCACTTTGATTTTGGTGTGAGGAGATGCTTTTGTAGTTGATATCAGTGAAGTTTGTGAAGGGTGTGCAACAAGTGTGCATTTTAATGACAGTTCTTAAACACACATTTCACCAAGGCAAGGGGCAGAATTTATTGTGTGTAGGTGTGCAGGCAGTGGGGTCTCAGGGATCAGCAGCACTTTCACCATCTCTGCCAAATGATGTGGTGGGGCTGAATCCTCTGCTTGTCTCATCTCTTGCTCTGCTAGTGCCCAGATGTGGGGAAATTTAACTACACGAAGTCTGTAGCAGCCTGGTGCTGGTATGAGAGGGGGTCACTGCCTAGAGGAGTTGTGTGGAAAATGCGAATTCAGGAAAGTTGCAATATTTCCAAGGTATTTTGGTTGTAAATATCCACTAGAGACCATGAACATTGATCCCGTGGAATATTTTTAGTGAAAACAAAAAGGATCTTTAAGACTGCAGAAGTGCTAGGATAGTGCTATGTAATATATACCCATGATGTATCCAGTAACTGCAAGCAGACTGGCAGGTGGATTAAATACCAGTAGCCAGAGTGAGTATATCTGCTCAGCTCTTGCAGCTAAGATTTACTTCTTAACACAGGTTTCTTTCTGCTCAGGAACCATCTCTGCAACCTGCCACAGCTACCATCAGCCCACTCCCTGGTGCTCTGCTTGTGCTTCTCAGCTGATTGCTGCTTGGTTTAGGTAAGACCTGCAACGTGGCCATGTTAGGGACATGTAGCATCCAGCCTGAGGTATCCTCACTAGGGCCTGGCACCAAGTCATACACCTGTGTGGAATTGTGAGCACACTGTCTCCCTGTCTCTGTCACCTTTTTCAGTGCAATTCAGGCAAACCATATGTGGTGTTTGGTGCCTTTGTACCACACACGTTAACAGTCAGCCACCTGCAATGATATTTATACCCCTGCAGGTCTCCTGGTTATTCCTTCTCTCTTCTTATTCAGAGGATCAAATAAATCCATATCTGCTCAGACAGAAGGGTTGGATTTTGTAGCATGCTTCCTGACCTTCTTTGTTAGAGCTGTACAGGCTGATGAGCTTTCCCTCCAGTGGGAAACAGGCTGACATTGTAGAACACAAGCCAACTGGATTGGTTAGCAGGGTCCTGTACTGACAACTTGGCAGGCAGACAAAAGAGGAAACAGATGAACATTTTCTTTAGCACAAAGTAGACTTGTCAAGAAGAAAGGGAACCAAAGATCTAAAGGATGAGGATTCTTAATTGCCAAAGCAAGGAGTCTGAGTAATGGAGAAAGGCACTGGAATTACTCTTTTATAAGCATCAGGCTTGGGACACACTACTGACGGGAAAAGTCTCATGGCTGTAGCATTAAACCTATTCTGAGAGGCTTCTGTGAGACAAAGGACAGCAGCGGCATCTTATGCTAAGATGTGCACTACTTCACAGTCATTTTGGCAACACCATACTTCGGTGCTTATGTGAAAGTGAGAATTCATTATTGCAGATCTGTTCCCCCTGCCCATCTGTAGCACAAGTAGGAAATGCTTAGCATGTCCTTTGACCTCACTCCTATTTACCTGAGCTTTAAAATAAAACAAGCCAAGAATGTGAGTAGTTTCCTTTTCACACAGCCCTGTCATGCAGTGGGCTCTTGTGGATGATGACGAATTGATGCCACAGCAGCTCAGATGTCTCACATCTGAGAGGCAGAGGCTAGTGAGGGAGCTGGCTATAATAAGAAGAGACCAGGGGACACCTCATTTTCATTCTGTGTGTGGCTGGGCTTGCACCTGCCCATTGAGGTGAAGAGTTAGAGTGGAGACGTTTAGCTCCCTGGGGGAAAACACCCCACAGCATGAACCTGCTCAGCCTGAAGCTGCATTTCCTGTTTTGGAGGTGAAGTTCTCACACCGGCTGACTTTGGTTGCTTCCCATGTTTCCACGGCTGGTGGGCTGGAAGTGCTGCTGAAGGTAACTGCTGTTAATACTCAGCCATGTTACTTTCTCATTTCCAAGTCTCATTGAAAAATGTTTTTAATGGAGATGGTGAGCTTTTGCAGTGTCATGAAGCAAGGCATGAAAGAGTCAGAGCAGATAGC
Source organism: Agapornis roseicollis (assembly GCA_002631895.1). Taxonomy (NCBI): domain Eukaryota; kingdom Metazoa; phylum Chordata; class Aves; order Psittaciformes; family Psittacidae; genus Agapornis; species Agapornis roseicollis. The sequence goes on along the minus strand of NDXB01001242.1, from coordinate 63,766 downwards.
ACAGAAAGCAGATAGTCAGGAGTTTGCCTGGCAGTGTAATTGTTCTTTTTTCCCCCTTCCTATAAGGCTAGCTGCTACATGAGAACCAATTTGCAAGGCAAATACCTGAATGCTTTGGTGAAGCACTTAGGGGAGTGAATGCAAAATGGTGGTCTTCATCTTGTTTTTCAGTAGGTGCTCAGATAACTGTTTGGCTCAGGCCAAAAGCCATTAGATTAGGCTAAATCGTTTTGCAGGATTAGAAGCTGCTGTTTAGAGCAGAAGAAAAGGCAATTGTGTGCCATATGGGGGCAACTGTAGCTGGGTGTAATGTCTCCAGGTTCATTGCTTGAATGAAAGAAATAGCTGCACAGGTGGATGTGGGTTATGCACATGTTTTAAGAGGTGCTCAAGCATGAGCCTCCCTATTTCTGTGATTTATTCTTGACCTAAGCATTTGGCTCTTGTGGAGAGGAAAATACAGTGTATGGAAAAATGAGTCAGCCTGCTTCCTGTGGGAGGGACTGCCGGAGGCTTGTTGCTTTGAATGCTCCAATAAATTAGGACTGGAGATAACTCAGAGGACAAAGTGTGCCTGGAGGACATTCGATGCTAAATAGTGCACCCAGTGGCTCTTGCTCTCTGTATGCAAATTCTGCTTCCACAAGAAGAGTGGGAGATGAGACAGCTTTGCACAGTGGCTCCCAGGGCTGGTGTCTTAAGGGCTCTGAATGGCGCTGAGTATGGGGATTGTTAGTAGCAATTTGGCTCATGGTTGTTGAGAAAGAATGGGGCAATAAAATGCAACACTAGTAGCCTCTTCTAGTTCTGTACAGACGCTGCACATGACCTTGAATGAAGCAGTTGTTCCTCAGCACTTTAGTTACCTATATGTAAATGGATCTGGAAAGGTTTGTGGCTTAAATAATCAAGTCTGGTGGTGCTAAGTGGAGCCGAGAGGAACCACTGCATTAGTGTCAGTGAAGTGCAGCGTGGGTCCAGTGTGTTGCAAGGGGCCTGGGACCTTCAGGTTAAAAAGTCTGTTGCCAGTTGCCACTTTCCCCCCAAGCCTCTCATATGTGAGACTGCAGTTTCTGAAGTTTTGCCTTGGCCTAGCAGAACCCATACACTTTGAAAGCTGCATGGTCTGTGTTTTGCATCAGTAAGTTCAGTGGTCTGCTCTCTTAGATAACTTCTAATGCATTTCTAATGCTTAATTTCCATGAATAAGTTATTTTTCCTTGACAAAAAGAACATTTTATCTTGATAGAGCATTTTGTCCAAGTTACCTTTGATGTGGGGTTTTTAATCCAGAGTTTTTGAGCTCAGCTTGACTTTTCTACTTGAGCTAAAGGATGAAGGATATTTCTTCCACTAAATTCCTAGTGAGCTCCAAATGTGGGCCAGGTAATAGCCTGATGAAATGCAAAATGCCTGACTAGGTTAGAAATAGCTGAACTGGAAACATGAAGACTTAACCTGGCCATTAAAACCTCCTGGAAAAAGAAGCAAAAGCTTATGGTGGTGGTGGCAAAGAGAAGTGTAACACCCCCTCCTGCTCTGAGTCTTTGCTCTCTTCCCCTGGAAGACACAAGTCAGGACAGTCAATCTCTATTCTTGAATTTATCTTTTTATGAAGTTGTTTTGGTTTAAGACTTCAAACCTGGAGGTGTTCAGACTCAAATGTCTGTGCCTGGAAGCAAGAGACAATAATTAAGCTTCTTGCAGTCTCTTACTCTGGCTTTAAACACTCAATCTCCTTTATTTCAAGGAAAATGAACTGATTTCTGCTGGGGATAGCTAATACGTACTGGCAGGCTAGGAGCCCTGGCTGCTTTTGAAATCTCCATCTATACACCCTGTTAGCTCAGGATATACTCTTTTAGGATGTTATAGTAGCAATACACAAACCAAAAGCTTTCCAATATGTGCAGACCTAATGCTCAAACTTGCACTTAAGTGTCTGACTGTGTAAAAATACTGGTGTCTGTTCCCATACTTGTGAAATGAGTGGATGCCAAAAAGATGGTGCAAAATTTGTGGAACTGGCTTAAAATATATTAATCTCTCTCAGTAAGCCTTCAGATAGGAAGAGAGAAATCCTAAAATGTATGCATAAACTTTATGGTAGACTGACCCAGGAGATGTTTTATTAGTTTTTAAGTCCCTGCCATCAGGTTGCTTCTTAAACACAGCACTGATGTTTGTTCACTTCTTTCACAACTCAGTGAATTTGGTTCAAAACCAGAGGAGGAAGAACTAAGAAATATCTTTCTTTTTTTTTGGTGTTTGGCTTGACAGAAGCAAGATAGAAAATGTTCTGTGTAGAAAGCTTATTTCTCTTTAGAACTTGTGGCTCCTTTCTGAAGAACATAAAGAAAGCTAAACCCTATAGTGAATGTTGCCTAGGGCGGGAGCTGCAGCTTCAAATTATTCCATTAAAGCTTTCTCCTCACTAAATGTTTTTAGCACTGGTAGGTTCACTATGGTCATCCAGTTAAAGTGAGTGCCATCAAAATGAGCAAGTTCATCAAGAAGGTGTGGGGAAAAAACCCCACACCACTCACAAACCCCACCTGGCAGTATGTGACTATCACAGCACTTGAAGGATTTTTCTGGAGCTGTTAGGTACATTTTACATAAAAATATTTCTTTCTGAGCAATATCTGGTATGATTCTAAACACCACAGAACTGTGCTGGACACCTTCAGAAAAAAAGCTTCTAGAGACACTATTTAACTTGGCAATATTTCTTCCTGTTCTTCAGCAGTCTCCAGCTATTCCTGAATTGTTCTCCCTTGTTGGCAGCATAAAAAGATCTGTTTATAGCATAAGGTCTTTGGAGCAGACTTGGAGCACAAGGTAGATCTTGCTCTTGGTGATTGCTGACAAAAGATAATTACAATGTGCTAGTAATAAAACCTGAACACTCCGATCTGCTAAATTCAAATACAGATCTACACTTTGTATATTACCATATGTAGTAAGTACAGAAACGCTTGTCTCCCCTCAGCCCAGCTTTGTTCTGTTTCCACTAAGGTTTAGCCTATGACCAAGTGCAGCAGACGCTTGAGCACAGAAGTACTTGTTTACCTTTTGTGCAGTGCCGCAGATGTAAGCACTAAGGGGATTAGGTCCTTAATGTGTAGATCCTCAGGGCAGGGGCTTGGCCTTGGCCTTCAGAGCAGTCTGTACTCAACAGCAGTATATAGTGGCAAATATGCAATAGTAACTTCTAGCATGAGCCAGAGCTGCTAAATTAAGCCTCAGCAGGTGTATTCGAAGTTGACTGTAAGTTTCCAAACACCACCTGTAACCCATCTTTTGGGAAGCTGTTGAGTATTAAGTGGCCAGATTGTCTTATGTATGTACCAGCTTGGCATGTGAGGCACTCCCCTGAAGTGACTACATGGGTGTTGTCATGGCCAGAGTCTCTGGATGATGGGAGGGTCTGGAAATGAGAATATTGATCTCTCCTCAGAGCCTTGTCCTCCTACAGTCCAGCTTTCAGTAAGTTCTTGCATGAATTTATTTCACAGCTTTTGGCAAACTCACTGGCATTTTGGTACTTTAAGTCCTCCAGAAGGCTGTCTTGGCAATAGGAAAAAATAAAGCAAGTAGATGTGGAGAGCAAACTTAGCTGAAAAACAAGGTGGGTGCAGCACATATTGTAGGATGGTGTATAAAATATACTGTGCTCTGCCAAATCATACACATACAGGGGAATCATTACCAGGGACTGGAAAGAGCCCCTCTGTATAAGTTTCAGGCTTTGGTGTATCTGTGAATATCACTTAAGTTAAAGCATGGATACTCATGTATGGGAGAAGTCCCTTCAGGCACAAACCCTTCATGTATTCAGTTATTTTTCTGGTGGAGCAGCAGTGCAGTGCTATCAAGGAAAACCTGCTGCAACAACATTCCAGCAGCTGTGTTAGAGTAACTGCATGTGAACTGGAGTTCACTGAGAGCAGACACGGAGTGTGCTTGGCAGTGGGCAGCAAATTTGGCACACACAAGCTATACTTAGAGTTGCACCTATAGCCAACGTTTTGAGATGTGGGTCAGGTGTCAGTGAATTGAAAGCCCTTTCCCTCACAGTCCGAGGTGCTGCTTAGAGGGATAAAAATTACTCAAGATGTGGATTTTTTGGCACAGAGGCTGTTGTTTTCTGACCACTGACTCCATGCAGACACAGCAAGCTTGCAGTGAGCCTGGGCTGGAGCATGCAGTGGGGAGCAGGTCCCAGCAGACATGGGGACTGGTGGGCTATCTGCAGCACAGGTTTCTGTGCGACCAAGATATGAGGCTGCCTGCAAAGCAACACTGGGATGTGGAGACCTGTAAGCACTGCACAAGATTGCAGACTGGGAAGCACAGTACTAACAGATGCTGTGAGAGTTAGCAGCCTGTGCTATGTGTCTGATGCTGAGAAAAGATGAATTTTCCCTGGTGGCTGAGGATTTGATGGCTCTGGCTTTGCCTGGAAAGAAGTAGAAACCTTGTATAAAGCAGTCATGACCAGAGAAAAGGGAGCATCCTTCCCTTCTTCACCAGAATTCCCTGTTTCACCCTCAGTGATTGTCTTGGAGGGGCAGAGAATGTAAAGGCCTAGAGGTGCCCTTTGGGACAAAGGGGAGGGGATGGGAAAAATGCTGGGTTTGGCTCTGGTGCTTTCAAGCAAATGTCAGTAGTCAGGAGTGTCATGTACCTTGTGTGTGTGCTTTCTGGGCCTAACTAGGTAACAGCTAACATACACTGAGTAAAACTCCACTGAAGTGATGTGACAGCGGCTGTTCTTCAGCCTCAAAGTCTCCCCAATTGGGTTGTTGGAGAGTGCTTCACTGCAAAAGCCCTGTTTGTGTGTGCTCATACTTCAACTGTGGCAACTTTCATTGCTTTCCCGTTGTGTTTTGTATCACTTTAGCAGGGAGGGCTGCTTCACATGAGCGTGTGGATTATCCTTCACTTGAGCATGGGCTGATCTACTGCTACAGTAGGATTTTAAACTGGGATCTTCCCTGGCATTGCTGGATATAAATGGTTAACTTTCCCTTCCTCCAGTAGCAAGAATAATATGATTAGTGGCAGTGACCATGGTATTCATTTCCCAGCAGTTTTTATTCCACTTGCTACTGGAGATGAATTCTCTGTATGCACAAGCCTGTGGTAGCAATACTAAATCTACTGAGCATTTGTGGTGTGCAGGAGTGTCTAAAATGGTGTCACTTAAAACTTCGGCTTGTACATCAGCATGTAACTTAAGAAGACTTTTATCCTATCTGTTCTAAAAATCACCTGCCTTTAACCACTGACCCCTTTTCCTGCTCCTGTACTGCGTGGAATGAGGTGTGCCTCAGAGTTGGCAGAGGGCTGGGGAGCAGACAGGTCCACAGGAGCATGCAAAGAAATCATGTTGCATCATTGCTAACCAGCTTGTGCCAAGACCTTGATTTTCTTCTGTCACTACTCTGCCTGTGCTGGCTTCTCCATTACTCCTTGGCTTGGCTGTTGTGTGACTGCCTCATGGAACAGTCATGGAGACCTTTTTCACCCCCCTCTTTTCTCCGATCTCTCTGGTTAATTATCCCAATAGATATCAGCCGTGGCACATTATTGAATTCATACGTAGACACAGTGCTGTGCCAGAGATTTATTTGCTTAATTACAGAAGCACTTTCATTTCTGCTGTAGTGTCTGGTTTTGGTTTTGCTGTAAAGGCTGGTGCTGCTTTTAGCCTCTCTTCATTTGCTGAAAGATTACGGGTTTTTTTGCCCTGTTGAATTAGAGCAGATCTCACCAAGCTGGGACATTATAAAGACTTGAATGGACTGAAGAAGGGAACAAGTAGTTTGAGTGTCACTTGTGCACCACAAGCTGTTTATTATCATTTAGATACTCCAACCATTAGCCCTCATGCATAGCACAGTGCTGCTCAGCTCCCTACGCTGGCACGCTCTGTGTTTCGTATGTGGAGACAGGTCACATCTGTGTGATGCTAGTGCCATGCTTGGCAAATGCCTGCTGTGAGTGCCCAGACAGGCCAAATGAGGTGCCAAGAGACAAACAGCTTCCTTTTCACCAGGCCCAAACATGGTATGAAGCAGAGAAACACCTCACTTCCAGACATCTTCTGGTTTTGGGGCTTTACCTCCTCCATTTGATGCTTTGGTCATGTCTGCTTGAGAAGTGGGATATGAGGGTGCAGCCATAGCTGCTTGCTCAGAGGCAGTAAGTCCCAGTACAAGTGGTGTCAGAGTTTGCATGTGGATTTCAAGTGTTGACCTGAATCCAGGCTAGTTTTCAGAAATTAATAGGTTAAAGTGTAGCATAAGTTTGTTAAGCTCTTGCAGGGATTTGGAATTTCCCAGTGTGATTCCCACTGCCTCCAAGGGACAAAGAAGATAAAGGTATTAACAGCCTGAGTTTTCAGCACAAGCCTTCTCTTAAGTACTGATTCAAAACACAGCTTTACTTGTCAAGCTGTGAAATGCCAAGTATATCCACACGTCTCAAACTTACTTGTTTGGAGGACAAGGCAAACACTGCCCCATAAAAACCTCCATATTAGTTTCCATCCTCACTCAGGTTTACTGAAAGGTTCTTGGGTTTAACGTTGTTTATGGCAACATTTTAACATTAGCAGGAAAGTGTTTGGCCAGGTCTCTTCATAGAGCAGGAATTTACACAAGGGTTATAAGGCTCATTGGGGATAATCCCTGCTAGCACTATACATCATCTGACAGTTGCCAAGGAGACAAGGATAATCTCAGTGAGACAAGATATGCAAGAAGGGTATTTATGGACATTTGCCTAACAATGCTGGTGGAATGCACCAAAAAGTGATTATTTGAGTGCCTTTGAAGTACTGCCCCTTCTGTGGTGAATACGGGAGACTGGGAAGCAAGCAAAAAAATTCCCTCTGATATTAAAGCAGCAGCAGCTTGGCCTTGATATTTCCAATTCATCCTGCAGTGGCCTCATCCAACGTTGTGCGAAGGGGCAGACCAGGCTTTTGCAGTGCTGTGAGATGGCTGCCCATCCACCTGTGCTCTGTGGCATCAGCAGACTGTGTAAGTACAGACAAGCCATTTCAGTCTGTGATGCTGACACAGGCTTAATGAGAACTGTCCTCTTCATGTGCTTGAAATACCAGCAGGTGCCTTGTACTAATGTCTTGTACACCAAGTGGTGTGAGGGGAAGGAAGAGTGGAGAGGGATGCACATGCACATATAAGCACAGATGTTATGCACTTTAGCAACGGCTTTCTAGCATAGCCAAGCTGTTTCCTCCAGCCTTGTTCCCAGGGTGAACCCAGTTGCGCTATGGCCAGCTGGCTCTGGGTGCTTATGTTGCATTCACTCATCTCTGAGAAGGGTTAACATCATGGACTACTTGGTATGTACATCTGAAGGGGCATTTTGGTCAATGTAACCATTTTCCCTGACCTGAGCTGGCTTATAGCTCTGTTTAGGGAGATTAAAAGGAAGCAGGAGAGCTAATATCTTCATTAGGAAGAGTTTGTGCTTGGAAAAACTTCTGCATCATGTGTTTCACATAGCAAAAAACCTTTTCTTGGCAGTGTGCTCTCTGGCCATGAGAAGGGCCAGAGACTGATGGAGGAGACCCATGTCTGGGACCAGAAGCACTAAAGCTGTCTGGTCTGGAACTGGCCTAAACTGGGCAAATCTTCCCTTCCTGTCTTGAGATAGTGACCTGTAATGAAGGCAGAAAGACTGCTGTCTCCTTCCCCCTCCCACAGTTTGACCTTTTTAGTCTGTGGTACTGCCTTTGATGGAGGATTATGAGAGATGGGAAGACGGAAGGAATCTCCCAAATTTTGCAAGCCTGATGCAAATGACTTCCTTGAAAGGAAGAAGCTGCTGAGAAGCCAGCCTGTAGCTGATGGGCTGTGTCTGGTGGTGCCAGAGTTAATCTCAGTAAGCACCTCTAAGCTGCTGGGTTGGATAATGCCTGGAATGGAGGAGGCCTCTTTAAATGAAGTAAATCAACCTATTAATCCCCTGCAGGTGGGGTCTGAGTAGTTGGTTTAGATTGTAAAAATTAATGGCTACAATCTCAGTAGAGGTTTCTGCAGTGGCACCTGCCTCCCCTTCAAGGAGTTCTAAATAAAATGGTGCTTAGCCTGCCTGCTCCAGCCACTCAAGAAAACAGCTTGTGAGCAATGGTTCTGCCTGCCTCCAGCCCTGCTCTTAATGGCACCATTCTCTATTTGCTTGTTCTGGGGCCATGTCCAGCATGGGCTTCATGTGAAGGCAGGGTGCTGCCCAGGCAATCTTGAGGTGCCTGTGTTCACTGCTGCTTTTAAAGATAAGAAATATGCAATTGCATCTGGCAGGAAAAGATCTAAAATGCTGTTTTCAGGGGTGTATTATCCTTTTCCACCTCTCCATCTGGGTGAAGCTTATTCTTCCATACCATGAAAGCAAGCCAGGTGAGCTTGAGCAGGTTGAATAGTGGCTTTTTAGGCCTTGCCTTGACTGAGATGAATATGGGTAGCTCATCAGATCTGGGAGCTGTGGTTTCTTGCAGTAGAGGTTGATAACACAGCCCAAGACTGGGATACCCTCCTCCTCTGCAGGGTAAGGGCCTGTGTCCATTGCTCCAGTGCTTCAGGCACAGAAAGGCCCCAGGAAGAGAGGTAGTATTAGTGAAATCCTCAATTTCATAAGCATTTGCCTTAGGCTCTTAAAGCTTTACATATTTATTAGTCTTCACTAAGTTGCCTGGTCCTTTGTGCTGAGGTAGAGAGGGAAGTAAAAAGTAAGAAGCATATTTAGGAAGAATGCTGTGCACAAAGTGAAATACAACATCCAGTAAAGCCTGGGGAAATAAATCTGGAATAGAGGTAAAACCTAAAAAAATAATTGGAGTTAACAAATCCCCACAGAACTTCATAGGCAATCAATAGGTGTTACCTGGACAAGTATCACACTGCTAACTTCTACAAACAATCCCTTTTGAACAAACACATTCATTTCAGGCTTTCTCATTTAGGTTCATCTAAACAGAAATCTGCTGGAAACTGTGATTTCCCCCTGTATCTGACTGTTCAAGAGCTCATGTTCAAGCAGAGGTTGGAACCTACCTCTGAATAGTTCCCTGTTTACATTTGTTTTCACCCTTCAGTTACTTTATGGTCATACAGGGCGAAAATGCAAGTCTGTGCCTTCTTCCTTGTGAGTATTCCTTTAAGCTTCTCTGCCTCTTCCCTTAAATAGTCAAGAAGACTTGACCTGATGCTACTGAAAGTCTTGCCTGCATAAATGAGAAACCTTGGAAGGCCTCTTTCAGACTTAACTTTGCCTTGTTCTTCTCATGCCAAAGCAAAAACTGGCCAGTCCTGCCTGACTGGTGACTACTTGGCTGCTTCCCAAAAGCCTTCTTTGATGGGGACCTTGTAGAATATCTGGGCCATCTGTTCTCCTATTCATCTAAGCTTATAGCTAGGATGTTTTTCTTCATGTCCAGTCTAAGTCCAAGTTATACACATTGCCATTTATGTAAGGGTTATGGAGAATAAAGCTTGAGCTCTATAACAGGGTAAAAGGACTGTTATCTTAGGGTACACTTCAGTATGTGACACAGCTCACTAAATTCCTAATCCATGCTTCAAAAAAACCAAACACAAAACCAACCCAATTCATCACCATTCTGTCAGATCAAGAAAAAAGCTCCAATCTTGTGCTCAAACCTAAGTGGAGAGGTGATTTTTCCTTTACTAGGGTCTTGTTTGTCAGCTTACACTGACAATTATTGCCTAGTCTCTCAGAGCCTCAGTGTTCTGGTATTGCAATAAAATCTACGCAAAACATGCTAACCAAGTAAAGAATCAGAGGAGACGTCTTTAAGTGCATCACCAAAAGGTCTCCTTCTGTTAAAACTTGTGGGTATTTGCTTGGTCCTGAAACACTTCACATGCATAAAGGTACTGGGACCGAGGACTGTCTTCTGTAAGTACAGACTCTTCCCTCTAGCAAGTCTTAATGTTTGTACCTCTCTCATGGCCCTGGTGTGAGCAACAAATCTGCTTTTCTAAATTTGAGTTGCAGAAGATTTTGGTTTTCCTTGATCTGAATTCGTAGGAAACCAAATACAATGGTGCTTTGTTCAACAAATAAACATGAACAGCTTATGCTAAATATTGGTCAAATGGAAAAGCTTTCTAAGAGCACCTCTGTTGTACAGAACCGTGCCAAGTCTGGAAGTGGATTCAAGAACAAAACTCCAAGGATATAGAGAAGAAGGGAATCACAAGGCCAAACTTCCTCCTCTTGGCACACTGGAAGTGTTCCCAAAGGAACTGAGAGAAAACATGGTCTCAGTCAGCTTATGGAACAAAACTGCAGAGACAACTACGAGCCTGAGGCTGGTGGTAACTTAAGCTTCAACTGATTTTGGGGATGTATCCAGAAGTTGAGAGAGACTGAGGGACAAAAGGGAAGGGGGAAACAATGAAGACAAAGCACAATAGATGTTTTTTGTCAGATTAACTGCACAGAGGAGCTAGTAAATAGTATTTAAAGGGCAAATTCAAGTGATGATGCTTTAGGTACTCATTCCCAGGTCTTGCAACTGTTCTGTGATAGCCCTACGTAAATTACACATCTGCATTACTGTGTTACTTGTGGTAGAATCATAACCCAGCTGAAACTATTAAACTATTTCTTCCTTTGAAAAGTGTTCTTTACATGCTTCAACATTAGAACCTTCCAGGGAAGAATAGTTAGGGGGATGGTGAGAACAACAATGGAAATGTTCCCAACACTTCTAATCTTGGCAGACCCCCCTCAGACACTGCTAGGGATCCTGTCCCTGAAGGAAGGAGCCTTGCTAATCCTGAATCTGTGCTCAAAAGGAGCTGTGTTTTGCTAAATGACATTCTAAACAAAATGTTAAGTTCTAGGCTGTTTTGCAAGGGGCCTCTCTGATTTCATGGGCAATGAAAGTACCTAATACAGCTGGCAAAAAGAAACTCAGTGTAGAAGAAACCTCCCTCTTGAGCTATTGTCTACTAAATTGCATTTAGGAAAAGCAAATGCTACTTGGAAACAAAAATAAAGACTTTCATTACAAGATGTGCAAATTTTATAACCCAGATTAGCTCTTTAAAGATCTAATGCTTTTAATTGAGATTTCCTTTGTAGATATTTGCAAAGCCTTCAGTCATGTTTAGCTCTGGTTTTTGCTTGTAATGCACTGGCTGGATGCAAACACCTTCTGTGTCCTACTTTCTGAAATATCCTGGAGGAAGTGTTTACAGCAAGTGTGAATAAGCAGAAATACTTTGAAAAGATATCTTCTGCCCATGTGCTCCTACCTCTGAGCTGCTGCTTAATGGAACAGCACCTATAAAACCTGGACCTACACAGAATAGCCACTTGAAATTTAGTGCAGTGCTAAAGGAAAGGACTCATTTGGATTTTTATCTCCTCATCCCAGAACGAGTTCAAGTTCAGCTTCCTGTTGGATTCCTGCTTTCAGGTGTTAGTGGCTTGGTGGTGCTGATGTCTCAAGGCAGAAAGCTTGTAGGAACTGTGGAAGTATCTTCCAGAACCACATGCTAGAGGTGAAAGGTGGGCTGTGAGCTGGGCTTAGCTGACGTGCAGGGAAGAACAGTGTATGACTGACTACCAGGTGTTTATGCGTGTATGTATTTGTCCTAGATCGTGCTCTGGACACTCACACACTGCTGATAATGCTGCCCATGGTATGGGGGCAGGAGGTCTGGGCTCTGGGGGTGTCTCACAGGGCCAGTCTCTGCTGCTGCCTCCAGGCACCACAAGCCTCTGAGGATGCGAGATGAGCCGTACATTGTGCGGAGGCTGAGCAGCTCCTGCACACAACCACGTCTGTCGTGCTGGGCTCAAGGGGAGATGCATCGTGGCAAGCCCTGGCAGGCTCACCGCTGTGGGGGCTGCCTGACCTGCTTACAAGGGGCTCTCTTTCCCGAGGAAACAAAACCCTTTCCCCCTCGGCGGGCTCCAAAGCTCGCTGTGAGTGGCACGGGCAAGGGGCTGCCCTGGGCATCCCCGCGGGCATTTCGAGGGGAGAACTTGCGGTGAGCAGGTTAGGAAACGGAGGTGCGGGGCTGAACCGAGCCTATGGGGGCGGCAGCCAGGCCTCTGCAGCGCGCCTGCCGCGGACGTCACCAGCGCGTCCGCTGACTGCCGTGGCACTGCGAGCAGAGGCATCACACGCGGTTGCCACAGCAACATCACCGGCTGGGACCGTGGCTGCTGTCATCTAGCGACGGGTGCGGGGTCCCTGGGGAAGATGGGGTACCTGCTGCACTGCCCATGGGTGCTGCCCTTCTGCCTCAATAGCAATAGAGTTGTTAATGTGCTTTTTTTACCTTAATAGTAATCTTTAACCCTTTCCCAGGGAGGGCTTTGCTAATGTTCAGTAGCAGCGCATGCTTCTGTTTCATTTCATGTATCTGCTGTTCCCCTCAGTGTTCACCAGTACTTAAACCAAAGGATAAAAAGGCCTTGCATGAAATGGGTGAGTGCAAAATCTTTGACCAAGCTCTATAAGGTGCCTCCCCACATCTTTGCTGAAATTGCTCTTTGGTGTTTGCGGCATTTATGCCTTGATATCTGCATGGCCCTGTTCCAGTTGGCTCCTGGAGCTTTTTCAGAGTATCCTAAACCAGGGTTAATAGGTGCTGCAGGCTTGGCAAGACTCTCAGCAGAGGGTTGAGCCTTTTTACCTGCCTGTCTCCCTTCCCCCACATGGATGGCAAGTGAGTGCTACTCAGCAGTGACCTCAAGATGTTTCTTCATTACCTTCTAGGGCACTGAATCATCTCATTGAAGGACTTTGCAGGTGAAAACATGCAGCTGCAGTCACGTCCTATATTTACAGCTTTAGCATAGAAAATCTCAGCACTCCAGTCCTGAGGTGGCGTGAAGCTGAATTATTAACAAATGCTCACTGTTAGGAGAGAAATAGCTGCCGAGAAGGAGCTTTGTCTGCATGTGCACTCATCAGTATTCACTGAGTGACCAGGGATCTGGTTACCTGGGCTGGCATCTGCTGATGCTCCAGAGTGGTAGGAAGCTGGAGGGTGCTTCATGTGGTTAATGGGAGGTTTCCTGGCTTCAGTGTTTGGCTCTGTCTTGTGCTGGTATATGCTTTCCTCTCATCTCACCATGTGTAACGCAAGTGTGCTTTATGCCAGGAACAAAGCAATGCTGGAAAGGCTTACCTATCCTCCAAGGAGTGAGCAGCCCTACCTAAAGCTGCCATGAGAAGCAGGTGCTTCAGCCCCTACAACAGGAAGGGAATGCTCCCTTTTCTTGTGCCATCTCTCACCTCCATTGAATTTACATGGCTCAGAGGTGATGCAGATCAAGATTTGCTATGCAGGACTCCATGCACTACTGAGTAACTCAGTATGGCGTTTCTTACAGTAAGCGACTCCTCACTGAATAGGTCCAGTAAACACTTTGAGTCACAGCAAAAACTAGAGGGTTTATATGCCAAAGAATTCAGTGTAGTGACTGCTCTGCACCTTGAAATGTGGGGCAAGTCAAAGCAACTCTTCCTGAGCTTCGATCCACTTGGGATCCTCTTCCATTTAAAAATAAACCTCCTGAAGCAGTACTTAAATTCAGCCTGACTGACTTGCCTCTGTGCTAAGCATGGAGCTTCCCAATGGAGTTTTCCTGCTGGAATATTGGAGACAACTTAATAAACAAGAAACATAAGGAGGCTTGTATTAAGCATCTGTACAGATAAAATACGGAATTAAAGACAAACTAGCTCATCGTGTAGTGGCCACAGATCTCTAGCATGGCAAAATCACTGAATCTTGCCCAGCATGCTTGTTCCAGTAGCTTTTCCGATGATTAGTCTGGATTTCTTAAAGCTAGCATTGTTCCTATGCTGACAGACCCAACAACCAACCATTCACAAAAACCTCCTCAAATCAATAACTAACAACAGAGCTGCCTCTGTTGTGCGTGGCTGACCACAAAATGATGTATTTAAAGTAAAAGTGATTTGGAAAGGAGTATATAATATAGTCAGCTCATTCTCAAAACTATGGTTTTCTCCAGTCAAAGGCAGTGCCTGCCAGTCTTCTGAAGCTGTGCTGCATGTTACAATGTGTGATGTTAGGAACAAAACTCTTTCAATTGAAATAATACTGAAAGGAAGGTTTTGTGGCAAGTAAAACCTCCTTTGGAGCCTTGTGGGCTGGCTGTTTGTTTTCTTGCTGCACCAGAGGGATGGACTGAAACACCTCATTCTTTGTAGCACGATGTTGGCACTAGATGCTGAGTGAATATAAGAACTTCGTGATTGAGGGCCCCTCTGAGGGATGCTGTGGCAGCCAAGCACTCGCCTAAACACAAAGAGCCATTTCAGCAGGGCAAGGTGTCCCTCTTCTTCCTGCCACTGAAAACAGGTTTTCATTGCAAAAGCTACCTGAGCTTGACATTGTGAAATCACTTCCTTATGCGCTCAATACCATAAAAGAGCCCAAGTGAACTGGGAAGGATACACCCTCACCCAAGCTACATGCAGCAAATAGCTACAGGAGCCCAGAGCTTGATAGCAGGAAATGTGTGGGAAAGCCATCTGGTGAAGTCACTTGGAGACAGTGTGAAAGTCTTTTTTCATTCACTTCCTGACAAAGTAGTAATATGTTGCCTTGTTATAGGAAGAGGCCTGTTTGTTGTTGTTACTTGCATCAATAGCTCTTAGAAGGCCAAAGGTGAGGACAAGACTGGGTTAAGTGCTTTGGACACATGTAAGACATGACCTTTCCCCATTCCCGCTCCCCCAGATTTTATAACTTAAAAGGACAGAAAGCATAGAATTAGTTTGTTTTCTTCCAAAAGGGTAACTCAAACAGGTGGGAGAGACTAACAGAGCTGGAAACAGAACAAAATTCCCAAGCCTTGGCAAAACTGTACTTGACTCTGTCTTCAAGAATTTACAGTGAGTGCTATGTACCTACAGTTCTAGGTAAAATCAGCATTTAGCTTGGTGTAGACACACTGCTTTGAGCTACTGCATGCTTTGCTGTACTGAGGCAGGGGAGGGAGATCAACTCAACATGCAGAAAAGATTTTAATCATCGCTTAGTAAATTAAAAAGTAAGGTTACTGTGGAAATCTTAAACTTGATCTTTGGCATCTGAATCATGTCTTTCACCATGAGCTCCCAGTCCAGCCACCCTAATTTCCACATAGTTTAATACTGTTATAATCCTGGGCAATTATCTCTGTTCTAAAAGCAGCAAACCACACCAGAGGCTGTATTTCAAGAGGAGGTGCAGTTCCTTATCATACAATAACAGAGTGGTTTGGTTTAGAAGGGACCTTAAAGCTCATCTAGTTCCAACCCCTTGCCACAGGGGCAGGGACACCTTCCACTAGTCCATGCTGCTCCAAGCTCCATCCAATCTGGCCTTGAACACTGCCAGGGATGGGGCAGTCACAGCTTCTCTGGGCACCCTATGCCAGCGCCTCAGCACTCTCACAGGGAAGAGCTTCTGCCTAAGATCTAATCTAAATCAACCCTCTGTCAGTTTAAAGCCATTCCCCCTTGTCCTATCACTACACACCCTTGTAAAAAGTCTACTTGCTATTATTAGGTATGTAAAGTTCTAGATCATAATCTCAAGACCTGAAATCATTTAACAGACCTTATTTCAGCCTCTTGGCAACTCTGAGGCAACAGAGTTATCCCTCTTTTTAGAGACTATAACACACTTAAAACCTTTATCCTTTTTTTCTTATCAGTCTTTACCAGAATTGAGGATGGATTTTTCCAGTCCTGTGCTTTAATTGCAAGACAGACCTTTATAGATATAGATAGCCCTTTGCTATCCTTGTGTGGCTACATGGGAATGTGTGCTTGGTTGGCTAGCATTTGTGCCAGATTTAGATGAAGAATGTATGTGCCTGAGTTGGCCTTTCATCTCTGGGGAAGGCAGGGTTAAAATCTGTCCTAAAGCTTAATTAGTTGATGAAAGAATTTCACAGCAGCAGCAGAAAGGAGGAGGGGAAGGATGGAGGGGATGGTGGATGCTGTCCTGCTTTGAGGTAAAAGAGCTGAAACCTCAGAAGAAGCCAAGCTGGACTGTGCAGCTGGGTAGCTCATGAGGCTGAGACTGCCATTTGACATACAAAGCCTGGTGCCACAGGAATGCCTTCCCCAGGACAGAGATGCACAAGTGTTGTGAAACTGGGCCACAAGATGTTAACTGCTAAATCTAGAAATCCCAGTTTAAAGAGCTAGTACCTACTAGTGTAGAATGACTCTTACCAGAGAGAAACCTGGCTTCCTGTCCTCAGTGAAGCCTCTAACAAGGTACACAGTGTCAGATGGAGCAGAGTTGAGGCTCTGCATAAGGCTTTCATTGCCTTATTCCAGACTTCTCATAACCCTTTCGTTTCAAACAACCCATTGAGACACAAAATCCAGGTGGAAAATACTGAGCCAGGAACTCAAGGAGAACACCAGCAACACAAACTTCACAGAAGCTGTAACAGCACTTCTTTTGCAGGGTTTTTTCTCTCACAGTGCTCAGTTCACAATCCTTAGCAAGACTCCAGCCCATGGCAATATGACTGTAGGCAAGCACATCCATGCAGCTGTGTTTGTCCTTTTTATGTAACAAAAGCCTAAGTAGTAACAGGAGCCAGAACTATGTGGGTGCAGGGTTTAAGCTGCCTCAGGTTTTACATGCATAACTTCTTCAGAATGAGAGACCACACAAATAAGACTATGATTGCACTCTGGAGCAGCAAATGTGGAATACTGAGCAGCCAGTAAACAAGTGCTAAGATGATGCTGAGATTTTAAAAAGCCTCAACTAAAGCTCTGGGTGATTGATATCAGACTGTTCCCAACCTGTTTCAGTTTTCTCCAATTTCTTCTGACTCTAGAAAGACTGTTTACACCCTTGCTGGATCCATTGCTATATTTGAGTTACTACCAAGGTTTTGCTAGGTGTTGTGCTCAATGAGCACCAAGTTGTGCTTCCACAAGTGTATACACCTTGTTGGAGCACAACAGGCCTCTTCTCCAAGCTGGGAGCAGGGCAGGGCTGGGGCAGGGAGGGCAGCACCAAGTTGCAGGTCTTTCCCAGCTATGGCAGTTCTGAAGTGGGTGATGAAGACTCTTTTTGGTAGTAATAGGGGGTTAAAGGAAGAAGCCCCATGCTTGGATATTGCATGCTAGTAGGCCTAACTGGGGGTTCTTTTGCACAAGATTTAGCTGAGCATCTAGGCTGTGAGAGGCTCCTGTAGCACAGGTGTCATGTAAGGATAATCCATGCAGCTTAAAGCCTAAAGCAGTCTGTCTGGTGTTCCTTTCCTATCTTCGAGACTGATCTTTCTTTTTGTGCTCATGCTGGGGCCATAACAAATCTTGTATTTCCCACCCATTGATGGAAATCATGTATACACAGCAAGTCAGTGAGGGTCGCTTGATCTAATGGGAGACATGTTCTTAGCCCTGGGTAGGACACCTGACACAACACAGGAGCCCTGAAAGGGCTTGGTGGACTCTCTCATCCATGTTGTATATGAAACATGCTCTGCCTAGAGAAGAGGTAAAAGATCTTCACTAGCTCATCTGCTACACCTGGGAGATCCTGCTTTAAAAACAAGAATAAACTTAGCAGTGTTCCTGAGTTAAGGACATTGTTGGGGTTTGGTTTTTTCGGGGGTGGTGGTTTTTGTTTTAACCCAGGTAAAAACAAACCTGCAGACTAAGTGGCTTGTTTAGTACTTGACAAGGAAATCTATAGCAGAATGAGAAATAATTTCCTCAAGTGCCAGTGCAGAGTGTTATACCCAAGACCTGCTCTTCCCACCTACAGGGGCATGGGAAAACTGCATACCCAGATTGAATATCCACACCCCTACACTTGGCCCCTCTCAGAGTCCTCTGGTCCGAGTGTTGTGATTAAGGTTTTGACCTGCCCTAAGGCAACTTTTGTCAGGCCCAGAGCCTCACCTCTGACTGAATCTAGCCTGAAATATGCTCTTACAACATTAGATGGGCCTCTTCAGCATGAGCCTGTGGTGTGTGCTTTTGTTCTGTGCTCTTTTGGGGATAAACAATTAGTGAGAAGAAAATCTGTTGGAGTGTGTTCTCAAACATTAAAATTATGATTTATACTAACTGTCCAGTGGGGAGAGAAAGCCAAGGGTTTAATTCCAGAAGACAGGTAAAATTCTGGGGAATTTTACAACTCACAACCATGCTGGAAGTATACAGTCAATCTGGCTGATTTGTAACAGTCTCATTATAAATCCTCTTTCATTGAGGCAAGTTAAGCTCTTTGCTGGAATGTGCCATTCTGAGGAATTCCAGCAGGTTCTCATGGTCTAACCATGGCAAAGTCATCTGCAGGGACACACCATCAGAGAATGACATGGCATGTGCCATTCTACAACATTATAGCCAATGTATGTCAGAAAAGGGAGGCTAACAAACCCCTTTCACCTTGCTGTCACAGATCAGCCTTTTTCTTGTGTGCTACATTTGTTCAGCCTGCTTGTGAAGTAGAAACAGATTTTATAAATTGGTTTGAGATACAAAACCAGTTGAGACATTCATGCAGTAAATGACCACTCGACCCAGAAACATAACTCTTGCCAATGATATGCAGCACTCCTTAAAGCTGTAAAATTCACTCTAAAGGCAGCATGTTTTATAGGGACATCTGACTGGATGCAGAACCCTTTTTTTTCCCTTAAAGAGGAAGCTTTCCTTCTTATTTGCCTGCAAGGTGGTTTATAGCAGGACAGGGAGCCTTTCCTGTGCCCCAGGTGGCTGAGTGCCTGCCCATGCTGTGCCGCAGCGACTCACCCTGCTGAGCTGGTCCAGGAGTCTTTGGTTCTGTTCGGAGAGTTCCTGGACAGCCCGTGTCTTCTCGCGGTCAGCTTCCCGCAGGTGAACCTGCTGCCTCTCCAGCTCATCCTGCAGCTGCTTCACATCGCTTTCCAGTTCAGACACCCTTCCTTCCCATTCTCCTTCTCTGTTCTCAAATCGCCTCCTCAGTTCATGTTTCTCTTGTTCCAGGTGCTAGATAAAGGAGGAGAAGAGGTTAGGTAGAGAAAGAAAAAGTGAACACTGCTTCTTTTTCCTCCTCTATGCTTAGTGATGAAATGTTTTGTGCAGGAAAGAGAATGGTACTAGAGCGTGACAATGCCATGGAGATGGCAGTTCCATGGTGGGGCAGGTCACTGGCACAGAACTTGTTTTCCATTCCCAGCAATTGGCCTGTCCTTGGCCTCTGGAGATCAGCACATTGAATTTTTACTGAAACATCTGCCAGAAGAGTAAAGCAGGCTGCATGTCAATGAGTGGAATATAGAGGTCAGGCAGGCCAATTGATTTAGTAGAACCTCGCTTAACTCCAAAGCAATATTTCAGTGTGGGAAGTGGCATAATTCTCTCTAAAAATGCCTTTATAGTCAAAAGGATACACAAGCTGTATCCTTACTGCTGATGAAGAATGTAGATGAGGCATCTCTCTTGTCATATGGGTCTTATGAACAACAGTTGAATCATCTATCCATTTGCTCCTTCAATTCCTGACCTAATTAGTTGTCTGAGAGTTTGATGGTGCACAGTAACTCTATTGTTTGATGGAGTCTGCTCTGGAATGGCAAGGGAAGCAGTGTAGTAGTTGCTATAGACATTATGTACATGCATGTTCTGGGCTACAGGTTTCTTAGAAGCCACTCTCAGTTCTGGAGCCTCTGCTTAGGACTGGCTGGAAAATGAGGTACACTGAATTTGGTGGAACTTGTGCATGTTTTAAAGGCTCAGTTAAATGAGGGCTTGACTGAAACAGAGCTGCAAAATCAGGTCAAAAGAGACTTATGTTGGGCCTGTTTGAAAGAATCCCTGCTCTGAAACTCTGAGCTTGAATTTCCCCTGGTGACTGAAGCCATGTGCATACTTGCAGAACAGTCACAGGCTGGGGACATGGGCATGTCCCAGGATTCACAGGGAAACCTGAAAACAGTAGCCTTCTCTTGCTGCCTTCTGTCCCCTAGAATAGCTCTCTGTTGGATTCACCAGCCTTTTAGGAATGTGTCTTAGCAAAGAACAGAAACCACTGGCCCAGCACTGAGCACTTGCCCATTTTTCCCAGGGTATCATTTCCCAGTGAGCAATCCCCATGGGACTTATGATGGGAAGGGGAAATAAACCTGCTAGGAGGGAAAGAAGATTGCAGTGCTTTCATGTAAAATGGCTTTTTATTGTCTGTTAGAAACACAGGCTATGAGGGGGATGTTTCCCTTGGGTGCATGCTGCTGATGACACACAGGCTCCCTTGCAGGGTCTGCCACCTTCCTGAGCAGGTCTGAATGTCAAAGCCCTCCAATTCTCCAGGAGCCCTCTGGCCTGCATTGTCACTCAATCTTCCACTTCTGCTCTCAAAAGATGCTGTGTATTCTCTTTTGTGACCTTATCTCCAGCTCCTTTCCTATGCTCGTTCCAGCCCAGTGTAGCAGCACCCTGCTTGTGTCACTCCAAATCCTTCTGCAAATTCAGGACTTTCTAGAAAACCCTCAATTGCAAGGGAAGGTTGATAAAAACAGCAACCCAAAGCAAAAGTATTTCTCTATGTTTCAGGCACTAAAAGAGCACCCCTTGCAAACGAGAGCACTGAGTATTATAAATATTACTAATGTAGTAAGTAGGCACCAGTTCCCAGCACCAGGCCCATGACAACCATTGTTTGTAGCCTTAGTGTGGCTGGAGCAGCCACAATTTCACTTTCAGCGGTGCACTGGAAGTGCTGTCTCTAACAGCTCTGCCTCCTTCACTGCTAGGCAACGTTTAGAAAGATCCAGGGCCTTCTCTAAATGGAAGATGAAACTTCAGCCTGCTGAGGAGCAGCACTGCAGCCAACTTCCCCAGACATACCCAAATGTGATTTAGAAGCCACCGATAAGACTTGTCAATCATCTAAAAATCACTTCAGTCCTTTACTGCAAATCTGCACTATATATAGTTCTGCTAAAGGGCCATCACAAAGGTTGGAGTTAGGGGGAGAGGAAGAATATCGAGTTTATTCTCTTGTGGTGGAGAAACCAGAACAGGGCAGTGGAGCACAGAGGGAGGCTAAACCAGCCCAGATGGGCTGAATGATTCCTCCTGCCTCTTCCTCTCCTAGCAGCCTCTCCACTTACCTGCCCTCACCCCAGCTGGAGAGCTGGGGAGGGTTTCTTTGCATGTAGTGATGATAGGGCAGACTGCTGTCCTCAATAGGGGAGTTTCTTGCTCTCTGAGTATCTCCCCATACACCAGCTGTTCATTGATTTTTACACAGAGCTGCTTTCTAGAAGACAATTTCAAGAGCATCTCTGAGAAAAAGAGTGGAGGTAATAGTGGCTCACTTACATTGTTGTGCAAGAGAGTTGTTCCAAAGGAGGCTGCCTGCACAAATCTTTTTCTTCATAATAGCTCTATTTTATCCTCAGAAATCAATAAATAGCTCCATCCACTGAGTTTGTGGCAAACAGCTCTCTCTAGACACATGTAGGTATTTTTCAGAGCAGCCAGCTAACAGAGACATATCATTAGGGCTTATCTCCTGCCATGCCTAATACCGTAGCTGCAACAGCTTAAGCACAAGGGTTACATATGCTCTGTAACCCGGTATTTGCTGTGCAAATTTAACTTCCGAGGCATTTCCGTGACGAGATGAGCCAAGCTCAGCTCACGTCTCCTCGCCCAGGTACCTGGGGTAAAACAGCACCCGCGGGCACCTCTCGAAGCAGGGTGCTGCAGCCCGTACCTAGGCCGATCTGCCAGCTCGCAGCCGGGGAGGGGAGAGAACAGCAGATTTGCCCCCCCAGGGCCTAAAGAGCGCTTTTCTTAGACCCTTTCTTCCCCATCACGGCCACAGGAGCTCGGTGCCTGCCTGCCGCCCCCGGGGTTTGTCGAGAAGGGCCCGCGCTCCACGGGTGGAGACCCCGGGGGCCGCAGCCCTGACGCGGGGGCCCCTGCGGAGCGGAGTGCTGCGGGCCGGGGGAGGAAGGGAGGGCGGCGGGGCCTCACCTCCAGCTTGTCGGTGAGCTCCTTGTGCATCCTCTCGTACTGGCGGCTCATGTCCTGGTTGCGCTCCAGTAGCGCTTTGCCCAGCCGCGCCGCCAGCACCAGGTCCTTCTCCTTCTGCCGGATCAGCGAGAGCAGCTCGGGGTCGCGGGCAGCGGCGGCGGGCGGCGGCTCCGGCGGGTCCCCGGCGGCGGCCAGCAGCGCCAGCTCCTCCTCCAGGGCCAGCTCCAGGGTGGTGGCCCCGGCCCCGGCCCCGGCGGCGGCGGGCGGCTCCATGCCGCCGGCGCTGTCCGCCTCCGCCGGTGCTGACCCGGCGGCGGGCAGGCGCAGGCACGGCGCCGACATGGCCCTGCGCGCCGCCGCCGCCGCTCCGCTGCGCCCCCCGCGCCCGGCCCGCGCCTGCGGCTGCTGGGCGGGGAGCGCCACCGCCCCCGGCCCCCGCCCCCCGGCGCCGGGCTCCGCCGGCGGCAGCGCCCGCGCACCGCGTTCATGGAACGCACGGCTCGGCAGGGTGAGGGTGAGCTTCGTGCGGGGCAGGGAGCCCGCAGCGCCCGCCGGAGCCGGCAGCTGCCAGCGGGTGCCCCTGTTCCCGCTGCAGGCCAGGAGTCCCCCCAGAACATCGGGGTGTCCTGAGCAGGAGGGAGCCTGGCACCCCCGAGGGAGCA
This sequence comes from Agapornis roseicollis, assembly GCA_002631895.1. Taxonomy (NCBI): domain Eukaryota; kingdom Metazoa; phylum Chordata; class Aves; order Psittaciformes; family Psittacidae; genus Agapornis; species Agapornis roseicollis. The sequence goes on along the minus strand of NDXB01001242.1, from coordinate 41,056 downwards.
CAGCGCTGCCTGCTGCCTCCTCGCTGCCTGCTCCTCCGCATCTGTTGCCCGGCTCTTTTGGGCAGCAATCAGGGTCTTTCTGCTCAGTAGTTCTCCCCTGGAGAGCTGACTACAGCTTCCAACAACCATCGGGGTTTATGTGCAATTTCAGATGGTTTAGGCTGTTCCCGGGTAAAATTTGCCTTAAAAGCAGCCTTAGGGAACGTTGGGAGCTGTAGTTCTGCGCACAGCACTCTTCTCTTTGGGAGGAGACTCTACAGGGGACTGGACCCAGTGGTTTTTCGGGTTTGCTGTTGTTGACTTTCTCCCCCCTTAGATCCAGGCATCACTTTAGGTTTGGGCACAGGAGGGAAGCTGAGGCAGAGTAAGGCAGGGTAAAGCTATGTATTGTGACACATGCTCAATTTCAAGCAAGGCTCTAGCAGTCATTGAACAGAATAAGGAAACCTGTTCTTTTGACTTGTGAATTCTGCAGAAATAAATGATGACTTTTACAGCTTCTCTCTTTAGACCATGTTTCCATGGGGCTTGCTTTCCTTCTTGCTACAGAAGATCCACTTAGACCATGTTGATGTGTATGCAATTGTCCCAGCACATCAATCCAAGGATGTTTTTGGCTGGAACAGTTGATGGCTGATGCGTTTTTCTAGGAGGGCTGGCTCCTGCCTCTCTTCAGACCCAGGGCCCTGGAGAGCTGCTGATTATTCATAACAGTTAGAGCATGAATTGTGGGAATGCAAAGTTCCCTCTGGCCATCTGCCACTGGGACTCAGCCTGTTGTGGGGTACCCCCCAACAGCCCTGCTAGCAGGGCCTGTGGATACTTGGCCCTGTTCCTGGCAGTGTCAGTTAGCGCTAGGGCTGCTTTTTGTCGCGTGAGCACCTGCTGTCCAAAGGCCAGGCAGAGACCCGTTACCTTGTGCCATGTTGCCTGCCAGCACCCACGCCAGCCAGTGAGCTTTTGACTGTTCTAACTGTGATTTCTTTTGCAGTGGTGACCCAGAGGTGACACCTTCTTTATCTCATAGCAATTCCCCCAGGCACCCATTTTGCCAGACCTTTTGTCCTTGCAATCAACTGACACTTCCACTGCTGGCAGTGGGACTTACCATAAAGGCCAGATGATTTGAACAGTATTGGCACTTTTGAAAGAATCCCCTGTTCTCTCTGTGCTTTCACAGGTTTCATCATTGCTATTTAAACACAGGAAGATGTTTAATATTTAAACTGATTGTGAGCACCTTCTGCTGGAAGCGTCTCCTACAGCAAACTAAACCTTCTGGTGTGATTAATGAAATCCACTGTGGCATTAATTTTCATTTCTAATGTTTCTTTCAGTGTATAAAACAAAAAGAGATTATCCTGAGATGGTTTTAATCCCCCAAACAAGCCAGAAGCAAAACCCATAGCTGTAGCTATTAGGATAGTGATAAAAAAATAGCTAGTGCTTGGATGGAGAGGAAAAAGCACACATAAATCAGTGCTAAGGAGTGTAGATGTGCCACCATGTTGGTGAGGCATCTCTACAAGCTTAATGTTCATTTGGGGCCTATTAATTGCAAAACATAAGTGTTATCCAGGGTACTGTGGGTTAAAGCTTTGTTTGCAGCACCACCTGTTACTGACGTCCACTTAAAATCTGCTGTCCTTTGAATATATTTATTTGACTCTTTAGAAAGATATTAGGCTACTGATTTTTAAATCTGATTTTATGTTACTTTACTAGTATTTTATCTCATATGTTTTATCCCAGACAAGTATCAAATTATATATCTTTTATAGATATATATTATATTAGATATCAAATATATCTAATATCATGACAAACTATTAAGAAGACAGCAGTATGGTTTCTTCACATTTATATGGTGGCATTATCTCTTAGGATCCTAAAATGTATTTCAGCTGAGAGCTGAACCATTGCTGTCCTGTTTTTGCTCTTCTTTCCCTAGTTAGGCCTGGTTGTATCCTTTGGAGAACCTCAGCCTAGAAAAAAGAAGAATGAGTGAAGTGAGTCAAGCAGGAGCTGGGTATTTTTAATTGCACTGAATTGAGACTTCACTACTCAGGTGCTAAGAACTGCAAATAGGGAGTATTTCTTGTGGAGATATGGATCAAGCGTTTCAGGAGCTGATGCTTTTACAGCACAGAAGGTTCCTGTGTGTACAGCACAAATTATCTTCCAGCAGGGAAACCACCACAGGGAACAGCCCTTTCTGAAAGTGCAAAAAGGCCAAACTGATTCAAGCACAGAGAACTGACAGCAAATACTAATGCAAGCAATGCCATCACAAACACAAACCTGTCCCCTTGTTCAGGACCCATGAGGGCCTTTTCTGTGGTATTAGGAAACAAGGTGAAAAGAAAGCATTGGTATAAGAGAGTGGTGTCAGATTGACTGTAAGAGGAGCAGTCATTCTTTTCTTGCTCAGGTGGAAAACTTACAGGGCTGTAAAAGAAAAGCAAGTATAAAGGTTCTATCCTGTATGGGGAAAAAGGACAGCACTGACTTTGTCACTAAGTGATTTCCCCTTCTTCCTCTCCCCCCTCTTCTTGCTTTTCCCCATCCTATGGCTGCCAAATTCAGTCAATAAACCATGGGGATGTTCAGAGCATTTAACTCTAGGAAGAATTCAGGGCCACTGAAACAAGCAATCCAGCTTAAGCTATGGTTATGGCACTGTGTATTGTCCTTCCTAAGGGTCAAGGAGAGGTGAGCTCTGAGCTGTGCAGGCTCTTAAAGCCCAGTGTCAAGTGTATTATTAAAGCTGGTGCTTTGAAATGAGTGTTCTGCCTTCCAGGGACTTCAGCCATTGGTCTCTTTGCTAAGGGAGTGTGGCAGAGGGCTTGGACCTTTGCTGGTTACACCAGCAAATACTGGCGTATGTAGGACTGTACAAGTTAAGCAGGACAAAACATTTTTCACACATCAGAGAAGCTGTAAATCCAATAAATGTCCAGGTGCTTTAATCAATGCTGTGAGAGCAGCACTCGGAAAACAAGCACTGCATGGGATCATCCTGTTTAATTTGGAGTAAGGGGAGAAAAAGATGTGTTGTGGGAAAGCCACAGCCAGACCTGTAAAAGCAGATCATTGTCCTGTGCTTATCAAGGTAACTGTGGTAAGAGAGGAACTCCCATCAGCATCCTTAATCTTCCTGTCAGCGGGCTGACCCCTTCGAAGAGAGGTGGCACAAGCTCTCAGGTTTCTGTTGCCATGCACACTCTCCCCCCTCCTTCTGAATGATTAATTGCTTTATTCTCCTCTTTGCTTACTGCACTTTATTTCTGACAAATGCTTTAGTTATTCTGGTTGTTTGTGTACCTCCATGCTGAGGTGTTTCAGTGTACCAGAGTCTCCTCCTGCTGCAAGATGGGCAGCAAGAGCTGTAGGCAGCCTAAGAGGGTTTGCTCAGAGTTTGCAGTTACTAACTGAATAATTAAAGGCAATACGTGTCTTGCTTTTGAAGCAGCCCAGAACTGCAAAGCCAGAGACAAGGCTCATGTGTGACCTTCTTTCTCTTTGCTTCTGTAATGTCCAAAGCTATCTGGTATGAGTGTGCACAGGTTTTACCAGGGGCTGGGTAGAGGAAATTCAAGATGGGAAAGTATATTTGCAGAGGTTGGTAAGGGAGAAGAGAACAGAAATTTCTGGTTGAGTAGAAGGGAAAAGAAAGGGGTTGTGAGTGTTAGCCAAGCAGCATGTAGTAAAATAAAGATCATCCTGAATCTTCTCAAGGTCCCCACTGAGTTTCTGGCAAGTTTGTTGTTTCTCAAGGTTAGCAATGTTATGTCAGAGCAGAAGTAGCACTTTTCCACCAAGGTGACTCATAACATGAGAATCAGGGGAAAAATCCCTTGACTGCTAAAGGGATAGAGCATGGCCTGAGTGACTCAGGACTGCCTAAGAACAGAGCCAACACCACACTGTGCTCATCTCACTGCCTACCTGCAAGGAGCAAGGTGTGAAAGGGAAAATAATAGAGTAATAGTTTTGACTTGTTATATGGCGCATATGAGCATCATGCTGAGACATCTATGAGTTAGAGTCATAAATACTTTGTATTACAGCTTTTAAGCACTTTGAGGTGTGATGTTTGGAAGCATACTGTAATGGTCTCTTCAGAGCAAAGCTGGCAGTGCTGGGGACAAGCAGAACTCCTCTGGAGCTAGTGGAGTTGCATGAACAATATTTCAGTGCAGCTGACTTGTTTGGAGGACTACAAAAGCAGTTTGACTTTGTTTGGCTCTGACCACCCATACCTGCTGCTTTGTACCCAGAACTACTTCTTGACATACCATGATCCAGGTAGACTCTGGATGTGGGACCCTCTTACTGGGACATCTTCCAACACTTACCCCAGGAGAACTCACATCCTCCAATACTCTTGTGCCATCTGCAGGGATTGCCACCATGTGCCTTCAGCATCCTGCTACAGGCACATGCTGCTGTCCACAGGAGGAGTAAAGATGTAATGGCTCCATGGATAGATGCACATCTACATCTAGGCTAGGGCTGGGGTTGTTTTTTAATGAAATAGGGATTTTTCAGCAGTGGTGTGAGTTATTCACTTTTGAATCTTACAACATGACAATGTTTAACAAAGTCTTTGTGGAACAACCATTTCTATTAAAAAGGAAAAAGTACTCTGTGCCTTTGCTCCTATGAAGACACTAACTTAGTGAGATGTTCTTGCTTGTGTTTCCTTATAGGAAACCATTAGGTCCTAAAATTACCTGGCCTGGTGTTGGCCATGGAGTTCTCCAACCATTAAATGACTGGACATGACTTTGTGGTTTGTTGTAGGGGAAAAATATTTGTTCAGTATCACTATCTGCTTCTTATGGATATGCTGCACTCTGTAATTAGGAATGATGGTCTTTGATGTAGCATTGTTGGGTTGTTAGTGACCATGTTGACATGAAGCCATCTTGGCTTTAATGCCGTCTCTTTCACTCACTGTGGTGGTCAATGATTTCATGGCAACTCTGCTGGGTATTTTTGCTTCATTGAGCAGTTACATTGTTATGGGAACTGGTATCCTGTAAATGATCTGAAGAGAGGCCTGATTCCCTTCTTGGGAAGAAAGTTTGAAAGTTGAAAGTACAGGATAACCAGGTTTTGATTAGCTCTATATTTATTTGTGTGATGACTAATCCTTAGGGCCCATTAACTCCTTTGCAAATCCCAGCAGTTGTTGTCAGTTGTCCCTCATTAGAGAATGTGTGACCAGTGGATATGCACAACTGAAGCTGAGCTTGGTCCTGCCTGTGTTTAGGTGGACGCCCCCCCCAAACCTTGCCAGACTGGGAGAACATTCATGCCTTCCATCTGCAGGGCTCATGAGCTCCAAAACCCTTGCCCTGGCTGTGTGCTGGCCAATGCTGCATGTGGCTGTGGCAGGAAGGATGGGTCCTTTTGCCTTTGAGACCAAGATTTATGGGGGACTGGACAATGCAAGGCATTATCAATCTGATAAAAGAATCATTTAAACAGTTTCCTTTCCATGTACTGCTATTTTTATTTTGCCTTCAAATCCAGCCTTGAGTGGTTTTTGTTTTGGGGTATTTTGTCCAGACAAAATCTACACTTCCAACTGGTGCAAAGGAATCCCCTTATTTACTGACCCCATGCACCTGGAAAAAATCACAGAGGCTGAACTGTTACATCATAGAATCATAGAATGGTTTGGGTTGGAAAGGTCATCTAGTTCCAATTTAAGATCATCCAGTTCCAAGCCCCCTGTCATGGGCAGGATGCCTCACCCTAGACCATGTCACCCAGTGAGGAGCTTGACAATCCTGCCCTGTTGGAGGCATCCTGATATGTGTAGCACAAAAGCTTTCTGAAAGAGCTTTTGCAGCAGCCGTTACCTATGAGAGGAGCAGTGTTTCATCAGAGCTGTTTCATTCAGAGCTGTTTCCTCATCGTGTTTCAAGAGCATGAACTACAATAAACATGTAGGTGGAAATCCATTGAACAGAAGTAATTCAGTTGCTCTTGGTTAGCTGAAGCTCGTTCTGCATGGCTGAGGGACCCTGTATTAGTAAGAGTTAGTGCTATTCCCCAGTATCCTTCTCCCTTTCATGCTTTCAAGCTGTGGTTTCTTTACTTCTGTTTCTTTTAAACAGTTTAGATAGTAAAAAGAAGCATTGTTACCTTATACACATTAATCTGAAGCCTGAACTTAAAGGCCTGATCTTTTTGGCATCCAGATGCAGTTGCAGGCAGGGGCAGACAGGGAGAGATGTCTATCAGCATGTGTTCTGGTAACAGGATCATACTTGGAAACGTTCCTGTTTTTCAGCTTGCTGATATCTGTTCAAGCTGGCAAAGCCAGGTATTGCTTCTTAATAGTGAACAGATATGGAATTCTTCATAGCATTTACTAAATACTAGCTCATGAAAACCAGACGAAATGGATGTTCAGAAAGAAGCCAACATTAAAAAAGGAATGAAAGAAGTAATAAAACTTCTTAATATTTAAGTTGGAGAACTCCAAGTGGCTTTTACTGAAAAAGCCCATTCCTCCTGAAATATGTTATGGAATGTGAAGCATCTGTGAATATCACAGGACAGGGGCCACACAGGGACATCAGCCTGGGCCCCAGGAAAAGTGGCTCTGCCTGGTGGTTCAGAGCAGGAGCCTGTCCTCCTTTTGGCTCTGGAGAGCACCTGGAAATCTGTCTTTCCTCTGCTGCCCTGGGCTATGGGGAACTCTGCAAGCATTAGAAAGAGAGCTTCCAGATGAGAAACTGTTTCCCTGAGTAGTGGGGTTTAATGTGGGGGTTTTGATCAGCTTAATCTCTCCGGAATGAGGAAAATCCTGCTGCTTCTTTTTGAAGTTTCTGGTTTCTAAATCCCCTTCAGTTTGTCAGCACCTTTCTGCTTCACAGAATGGAGAGCTGCCAGACTGGTGTCTCATCTCTCTGGGGTCTGCTGCCCACGTAGCAGGGAGTACATTCACATTACTCTTGGTGATGTGAGAGTGCCCATCGGCTTCAGCTAACAGTAAAAGAGATTTGTTTGGTGGGGTTTTGTTATAAATGTGGTTGGATATTACTGTATGAGGACAATTCACAATGAAATGAAACTTGTAACGAGTTCTTTCCATTTTAAGTTCATATTTATGTATTAGAATTTTCAAGAGAAAAAGAATTGCCAGATAATAGCTAAGACAGACTGCTGAATCATGGGTATTGGTTTCTGTTGTTTAATTACCTGCAGGCTGCACTAACCTGCTGCAAAGACAATTGCAGAACTTCCTATACTGTGCTTCAGCTCTCCTTCTGGCAAATGCCTTTCTTTAGGATTAAAAAGTAAATTATTTTCCATCATTTATACTGCTCAAAAAGATTAATGCATCTTTTCTCCCTGTTTGGGGACTTGGATCACTAACAGAAGCGTGACTGTGAAAACATTTCTGTCTCCTTTACTGCTAGCAGAACTCTGTACAGCACTATGCAAAGATCCCTTAATATTATACATATGATGTCATCTGCTTCTCAAAAGGCAGCACAACCAGACTTTCCTAACCCTGCACACCATTTTTTCCTGTAGTGTCTGCTTTCCAAGGAGCCCAGAGATCCTTGTAGGAACTATAATGAGGTGCATCTTGGGGTAACACTGTCCTGTGATCACTCTTCTCCTGTCACAGGGGGATGAAGACTAGAGAAGAGAAGTTGGCAGTAACTGGCCAACAGCTCCCAATGCCAGGTCACATACGAGTCTGATGTTCCAGCTGCAACCTACAGTCTTAGCCCTTACATCTCAATTTATCTTGAAGAGCCAAGTCATGAGAGGAAAACAAGAGATCCTGTTAGTGTCTTCCTCTAATGACCACACTTCTTTGGTTTTTTGAGACAGACTCCTGAGGACCAAGGAAGGAGATGCTATAACACAGCTGAAGTCACAGATGAATAATGGCAATGGTATTGAAAGAGCTGAATAAAACATAAGCAAGAGGGAAGGCTGCAGCTCCAAAGAGCTTGAGATCAAAGCCTGACACATGGAAAGCATGAAAGTGATTAGTCTTAGATACCAGAAAGGAGAAGGAGTGAGAATGAATCCATATTACAATAATTTTACTGGTCAGTTTTTAAATTGTGAGAGAAATTGTACTTGTAATTTAAAAAAGACAAAGTGTTTCTTTATTCCTGCTGGAAGACCTAATTCACATGAGCTGTAAATGTGTTGGGACAGAAAAATCAAAGTGTCTCAGTGCTGCGAGGCGCTCTCATCATATCATAGTGCCTTTTGAAGCTGTAGCTCAGTGATTGATTAGAAGGGATCTAATTAACTAACTACATTATAGGAAAAAAACAACCATGGAGGAAGTTGTGATACTCTGGGTATCACATTCATCACAGTCTTTGCTCTGCTGCATGGGTGTGGGTGTTCTATGGAAAAGCCAAACCTTCATTCAATATATGACCTGAAAATAAACCTTAAGATTAAGAATTTCCTTTCTCTTTTTGTTTTGCCTTTCCCATACGATTTCTCTGCATACTTCTAGACATTTCAGGAAGTGCATAGACCATATTCATCACTAACATATTCAGCATTAACTGTTTAAATCTAATATTCACACACACAGATCTATATGGGGGTGAAATATGGATATGAACATTACCTTAATAAAGTACTTTCTACTCTTGTTTCCCATTTTAAATTTTGCTTTATAGATTCTGTGCTGCAGAGACTAGGCAAACTCAGTCCCATCGGGAATGACATCTATGAACACTTACTGCAGCCTTGGTCTGAGTCCACAGTCAGTGTCTCCCATGGAGTGTGTGAAAGCAGTGTGACCTGAAACATGACAAAGGAGAGAGGTGACAAACAATAAAGCCAAATGTTATTCACTGGGATTGATGAACACTTTGATGTGCTGTTGTAAAAGGATATAGAGATCATGAGCATATTTTGCTCTCTTCAATGCAGAGACTATGATAAAACTCTACAGTAGTTCAGGCTCTCCAGCCGAGCTTGCTTTGGCTGATTGCCCTTTCATACCTGTCATGCTTTGGACTGTGATTCTCTTCTCTCTTGGAGATCAGGATGTTTTATAAAGTTTCTAGACCTTTGCCTGACTAGATCTTTTGAACTACATGGAATCAACCTCGTTGGGCAGGAAGCCTTCTTGCGTGCATTATTCCAGGGCTGTGGGCTAGCTTTCATCATCTCCCCACGTACTTGGGTATCCGGTTTCTTTCAGAAACACTTTACTATGAAAAGAACATCTTAGTTTAAATGAATATAAATTTTGCCTGTTTTAATCATCCTTTTTTAGGTTAGTGTCAGATATAGCTTTATGGCAAGAACTTAATTCATGTTTGTATTTTCCCTCACTGTTTTGATGGAAAGACATTGCCTCCAGAGATGAATATTGCACACCAAATGTATGTTTAAATGAAGAAATTTCAGCAAAGGCCAAAAGGGAGGGAAGTAACTACCTTTTAAAGCATTATTGAGTGTCCTCCTGAAAGAGGCTAAATGGCTTCCCTATGCCACACAGTCTGGCCCAGAGCTAGTAATTCTAGCTATTGCCTGGGTTGGTTTTGTGCTATTCAGTGTCAGTGACAGGTAAGATATCCACTGGGTCAGTTTTACTTCATTTTTTAACCCCAAAAGAATAACCTATATACAAAAATAAAGAAGAAGAAATATTCATGGGTTTGTCCTTCAAGTGTTTTTGTTTGTTCGTTGTTTCGGAAGTTACTCTGTTGGGAAAAAAAGATGCTTCCACATAAAATGATACCTTTGCAAAGCTCATGAAATACTATCTTATTCTTTGAAGGACACCAACATCCTTCTCCTGTGCAGAAGCCTCCCTAGGACCTTGCTTTAGGCATGGACGGTAAGAGCATGCTACTGTGATTTTTATTGTGTCTGCACATGTGCCACCCTTGGTTCCTTCCCTTTTTCTCCTGGTGACTTACTAGATCCACAAGTAACCTGAAGTGCTGTAGCCATCAGGAATTAGGAAATGATTCAGCAGCACAGTTGGTGGTTAGGCTGAGCGTCTGCCCTAGCTGATGGGGGAAAAGGCTGGTGGGTGAAGGAGGCTATTTTGTTTATGGGAACCATTTCCTCAACTGTTGTGGAACTAGTTCTTACCATTGGAAAGAGAATCTGTGCCATGGTTTATGCCCTGATGGTAACTCAGAACCACGCAGCCGCTCACTCACTCCTTCTCTTTCTAACCCCCCACTCCCAGAGGCATGGGGAGGAGAATCGAAAGAGTATAAATCTCATGGGTTGAGGTAAGAGCAGTCTAGTAACTAAGGTGTAAGACAAACCCACTACTGCTACCACCAAGAATAATGATAAGGGAGATAACAAGAGGAGAGAATATGAAACTAGAAGGGGAAAAGGAAAACAAACACAAGTGATGTGCAATGCAATCGCTCACCACCCACCAACTGATACCCAGCCTGACCCGAGCAGCGATCTGGGCCTTCTGGGTACCTCCCCATAGTTTCTACCCTGGGCATGACGTGCTGTGGTATGGAATACCCCTTTGGTTAGTTTGGGTCAGGTGTCTCTGCTTCCTGTGCCTCTCCTTGCTGGCAGAGCATGACACTGAAAAGTCCTTGATTAGAGTAAACATTACTGAACACCAACTAAAACCAGCACTGTTATCAAGTGTTGTTCCCAGGTTGAAAGTCAAAACCATAGCACTGCACCAGCTACTAAGAAGGAGAAAAATGACTGCTACTGCTGAACCCAGGATCTGTATAGAGCAATCTATGTATTTAGAAAAGTGCCTTGCTCTGAGCTTCAAATAATGCTTTGGGGTTTTATTTGTAGTTATAGAAAATGAAAACAGGGGTTCCCCTGTGCTAGCATGCACCCTGGAAGTGATCTTTCAGCCTTTTGTGTCTAGTATTTTAGAATGCTTCTATTTAACTTTGTCTGGCTTTCTGCTGCTATTAAATGTAATCTATTAGTCATTAGTCTGTTAAAATCTTCTTGTATCTCAGTTCTTCTGAGAAGAAGAGTCATTTGAAATAGTTGGGGAATGCTGGCTAGGCAAGTGATTGTCTTTATAAAACAGAACCACTATGTTCCTCTTTATTTACATTAATTGTAAAGGGAATGCATCTATTGTTTTTGTTTCTCTGAAATTACATATCAGACTTTCAGACACCTGAAGACCCATTATCATCTCCATCAGCTTTGTGTTGCTTTGTCTATGGCAGAAAATGTCCTTCATTGGCCTTTCAAAGAAACAGTGTCTCATCAATTGGGAATCCATTTAGGATTCATTTCATTCAGCAGATCATTAGAATACATATGGCACTTGCAGGGAAAATCAAACCACGTGGAAACAGTAAAGCCTGGCAGTTTTGCCTCATCAACCGCATCCAGGGGGAAAAAAAATGGTATTTTTAAATTCTGAAGCCTACCAACATTTAACAAAACTGGTTTTTGTATTTTTAGCCCATTACAAAAATACCAATAGTTAGGATTCTTTTTTGGGGGCAGAAAGGGGAGAAAAGACAAACAGCTGCAGGGACTCGTGGCAGCTTTGGATTCTTTATTTTGTTTGACCTGATTTAACAAGCTTCCTCTGTTGAAATATCATAGTCTATGTTGGGAATTCTGTCAGGAAGCACAATATGTGCAGTGTGGGTGAGGAAGCTTGCATCAACTGTCAATGAAGATCAATTATAGGAATTATTGAATTACACATTAGATAAGAAGCAGATGACTCCTTTTTGCATGCAAGTGTGGTATTAACTATTTTTGCCTGAATTAAAATACAGCCATATAAGCACTGAAAATCTGTCCCTGAGCCTCACAACCTGCCCAGGCTCATTGATTATTTTATGCTTTACGATTCAAGTCCTGCAGTCTTGTGGCTTTGGTGTGAAGCACCATACAGAGAAAGCATCAATCTCCTAACAACCTACAGTTTATACGCAGCTTGGGCAGAAATAGCCCCTTCCAAAAGACTTGTCAGGGATGAAAAGGAAGATGTTATTTAGCAGTTGCCATATTCTGATGTGTTGGTACTCCCAATTCATGCTGTGGGAGTTGTGTGTCCTTCTGCTCGTACCACAGCTGGATGGTTGATGCCAGGGTGGTGAGACAGGCTGTTCCTCCACCTTCATCCTTTATAAATACCTTGTATCGCCCTGTGTATTGAATCTTTTTGAATGTCCAGATGGGATTTTTGCCCCAAGAGGCTACATATAAGTGGGAAGACTGGTTCTAGAATAGCCATCCTTTAGCAGACTCTACACAGCTGCTGAACAGCACTGCCAGCAATGCCAGTCTGTGCCTCTGGTGCAGTTTAGTGCTGAAGAATCCCAGCTTGGCAAAACAGAAAGCGAGTAGGATTTAAAGAACTCTTTTCAGGAGGAAAATAGCTGTTCTTAGTCACAGGAACTAGATGATATATCATCTTCTGATGCTTTCTGAGGTACTGAAAAGCATCAGAATGAAACCCAGGAGAATATAGAGAGAAGTGGAACAAACTATGCAGCGCCTGTGCAAATACTCTTTTATTCCAGCATCCTGTATTCTGAAATGTAAAAATCTTTATTTCCTAATATGTGTTCATGATGGATTGAGTTGATGCAGAACCCAAGCTCCTCTGGTGTTTTTACTGCTGTTTTCTGGAGGATTTTAGGTGGTAGCTGGTGTTCTGCTTTAGAAAGGGTGTTAGCAAATAACTAGTGAGCATAGAGTGTTGTGGGTTTGGTTTTTGTAATTTTGAGGTTGGCTATTAGGCTTTTCCTAATAATTGTTTGTTATGAAAAGCTGACTACTTTCTGCTTCATGATTGTGAAAGGCTTAAGAATTGTAATACCCCAACAGGTCTGCACCTCTACCTTTGTTTCAAAGAAAGTAATTGCTATAAGCCGTTTTCATCCACTGGCACAATTAGATGTGATCCATTTCAGAATTTCAGAGAATCAATGCACAAGACTCATTGCTCTGAAGAAAACTGGATAGCGGAGTGCTGGGAAGAACAGAAAGGAGAAAATATTCTACTTCAGTACTTATGTAATTCATTCAATGATAGAGGAATTTGAAACAGCAGAATAACATCTTTTATTAAGAAGCAATTTCAAACTTGAAGCCCATCTGCAGTACTTTAAAAACACAGAGAAAAAAAAAAAAAAGAAAAGGAAAAAGAAAGGTAGCCTTAACCCTTTTTTTGCAGGAAATGTTTATTCTCTTTTGCATGGAGTTTCCATTCCTCTTTCAAGGCTTGTATTTTAGTATCCAGCCCGTGGCTAAAAATAGCTAAATGCAATTCACTGGCAGACCATGAACATTGCATCATTGCAACAACCTCCCACCATGCTTTTGTGTGTGTATGTGTGTGTGTGTGTGTGTGTTTGTTTGAGGAAGCACACACTGGTTTTGTAGCCTTCTCTTTCCAGGTGGCAAGGGAAATTTAAAGAAACAACATGAGCCAGGCCAGTCCCCATCTGGAATGGTGAACAGTGCTCCAAAAAGTGTGATTTGACCATGCAGGGACTTCCAGAGCAGCCAGAAATTGTCATTCCGTTCCCGTATGAGCATGAGGTTACTTCACTGTTTGTCAGTGTTACCTCTTAATCACTTATTCATCACAATTCTTACCACGGCAAAGCTGTTTAAAAATCAGAATCCCACAATAGTCACTGTAAAATATTTCTTGGCCTCCAAGCAAGGAGTATAGAACTAATTCTAGAAGAATTAAATAAAGTAACATGTAGGCTGTCATTGCTGAGTTCTTCAAGACAGGAATGAACACACCCACTCAGAGCAAGAACATCTTAAATCTGTAAAGTACCAAAATCGTGATTCCAAATTAGAAAATAGACAGGCAATCACATCTAAATTTCTTTCAGTCTTACCTGTAAGAGTCCTTCTACATCAAGGCTGTCATTGCCTCATCTGATGCCTTTATTTATACTCTGAACAAAGTGCTGCTATTGTTCTTTTCTACCCTATTCATTCTTGCCACCATGACTCTAAGGCTGCAGTGCACAGATTACTGTTTACTCGAATTATTGGAATAAATCTTCAAAAGGCAACAGAATTTCTTTCAAGTTCAGTTACATGAGGAAGGCAAGTCTACCTCTGTATCTTAATCTATTTTAATACTTACTTTTGATGCTTCAGCCTGACAGTATTTGTTTTACTAAACAGGGTGCAAGAACGTGTGGTTTTATTTTGCTTGTAGGTAACAAATCTTGGATCCCTGCAGTATGTTGTATTTACATCTGTCAGCCAACACCAGGCTGCAGGAAAGCACCTTCTGTTTCCCAATGACTTCTACAGCAGCAACAGGGGCATTCGCCTCAGTGTGTGGATCTGGTATGAGCAGGCTCTTCCCAACTGAACTGGAGTTTGCAACTGGTGTTGAACTGACCTGTTCAAAAAACCCCAACACACTAAACTCCAAACCAAATGAACAAACATTCCTGTTTCAAAAAGGGGGATGTTTTCCACTCCAGTGGAAAAGTGATATAGTGATGCTTCCCTCCCTGTGTGGCTGCCTGCCATTTCTCATCTCACCTTAGTTATTCCAGAAAACTCCCTAACAAAACTAGACCTGTTCTCCCCAAAATCACGACAGTATTAGTGACATACAAGTATCTTTCTTTCAACACCATCTCACTAACTCTTAAATCAGATTCTTACACGTTTCTGGAAGTCAGCCAAAGAACCTTATGGGTAGAAATGGCTCTGCCACTCATCTGCACAGGAGATGTGTCTGGCACATCCCAGTTTCTGGCTGGTATTGGTGACAGAGATCAACAAAGACCCTACTACTTATATTAAAACAGAATGAATCTTGATCTCACATTCCCTTGATGATGGTCAGACTTCCAGTTTCCAAATATAGCACATGGACTGGATTGAGTCAGAGATTCTTTCACACAAATCAGGATACACAATGCTCTTCAGCCCACAGGAGGCTGGGGAATGCCAGGTTTCTAAATGGAATTCCAGCACATGGCAATGAAGCACTTATGAGCATCCCACAAGCAAGCAAATCATTGTAGTAAACTAAAGGGTGTCTTTCCTGTGGAATTGTTGGTTTAAAGCAAGGAAGAAAGTCCTCCTGTGAGCATCCAGAATTCATTCACCCTAGAACCAAAATAAGATTAAATTCTAGTAATATGTTTGAATTGTTCTCTCAAAAGAATTTGGTATCTTCACTATAAAGGTATCTCAGTCTGTATTTCTTTTGAAATCTTGGTAACCTATACTTTGATAAGGCCATCACTTACATGATTACCATGTCTAACCTCCAGAATAATTGAGTATTTTATTCCATGCAATTTCCAGATGCTAAACTGACCCTGTCCCAGTTTAGGCTTTATCTGCTAACACAGAGTTCATCACTGCCTGCCTTTCCATGGCAATGAAAACATCCAAATAGTTCTTTAGCTACATTTAAAACAAAACATTTATCACAGTTGCTCAGCTACTTTGTCAGTTTTGCTTTAATTAACCCCCTGTCACTTATTGCTCTGCAACACACAATTTCCATTAACAATTCCATGACAAATTCAGTTGTCAGCTGCTGCAGGAGACATTAATGTGAACACATCAATATTGATGTGTCTTGACAGAACGTGAGGTTTAATAAATTGCTTTCTCTAAAACAATTTTTGTGGAATCAGGGGTGTTCCTGCAATAGCACAAAGGAAGCCTGAAGCTGAGATACGTAAAAGAACAATTTCTTTTCACTGCATCTGAAAGTTAATCAATTATTTCTCCAGCAAGTCACGAGGCATTTGTTTTAGGATAAATGTTATGACCCAATTCAGTTCCCATTTCATTTTGGCCACTTTAGAAATTTAGTGCAATTGCGTTTTGGCTTATGAAGAAATTCAGCATCTGGATATATGTTAGGAGAGTTTGGTAGAAAAACCTGAGTAGGCACTGATCAGTGTGTGCTGAAATGAGGAATCCTCAGAACTGGGATGAGGTCTGAAAAGCATCACATGTCTGTGTTTTTTAAATGAGAGATGATGGCCACATATCTACAATGGAGGCTATCATGTGGATTTTAGCCACAGTTTTAATGAATTTTACCTCTGTAAATATAAAGCAATGTATAAAAACCCCAGTGAACATTAGCACTTATATAATACTGTTATTAGGTTGCTAATACAAATGAAAAAGGCCTTTAATATTTCAATCCAAATAACCTTAAAGAGCATTATCAGAGGTAGCTCTGTACCTAACTTCTAGTGGAAGTCAATGGGAGAAACACCTAACAGCCACTCAGGTCTTTTAAAGTTTCATTTCCTTTGTGCTTATTCTAGGAGAATGATTGCACAGTGGCCTTCTTCCAGGAATTCTGAGGAGGAAATGAAAAATATTGCTTGAGGAAAGACAACATCATTCTTTTCTTAGCAATTGTTTCTCTTTGCCTTCACATCTTTCTCCCTCATCCAGAACTGTTATTCCTGAGGATGTATTGTACAAATGTTTCTACCCTCTGTAGTGTGCATGACTATTATATCTAAATTGGATATTTTGGGATAATTTGGGAGAAGAAAGTAGGAAAAGTGTGCCTAGGATCTAAGGATTATTTAGGTCCCTTTATGTGGTGGTGAGAGCTACTGCTGGCAAGAGTTTATGGTAGTATTCAAGTCAGCCAAGTTCAACCCTGAATTTTGATACAGAAAGTAGTAACCAGCTATAGCCAGAGTTAGGGCTAGGGCGAAGAACCATAGAATCCCAGAATGGGTTGAGCTGGAGGGACACTAAAGATTATCCAGTGCAGGAGCTTGGGTTATTATAAGAGTTCTTAAATACTTGTGAGTTAGAGACAGGGATATAGCTGATAAGGGGTCATTAATTTTTTGTTTTCATGGGCATACAGATCAGTATATTAAAGGCCATCTCTAACATTCAACAAAAGAATCACTGAAGCCAAGAATTTATATTCCACATCCAATGGAAGCCTAGGTTGGTAACTGCTATCAGTGTACATGAATAATCAGCATTAACATTTGAAAACAATGGAGCTGAAGAGATTTCCATGTAGGAAAATTTCAGTAATGCTTAGCTCTTAGATTTGTGATAGCACAAGCCCTTTTAATGGCCTTCTAGCCATATGTAAATCTTGGGAAGCAAGCATCCTGGGACCAGTCACGAGCATCTTGCTGCTCCAAAGATGAAGATATTTAAGAGTGATGCTGCTGTAAATACAGGAGTTCACAGCCAGAAGGTGTTAAGGGGGATCTGGCATCTTTCTGCCCATTAAAATATGGCAGTGTTATTTTGGATGAGAATCCAAGTGCTGGGTTCCTGGCAAAAAGCTGGCATACCTGCATGCCTGATCTTTTCCTTTTCCATTAACTTGGTGTCTATAGATCCTGAGCAAGGACATTACAGTGAGAAGCAACCTTTGGAACACAGTCACCTTTGTGCACTATCCAACAGCATGAGGGAGAGGAAATAAAGGGAAACCCCTACTCTCACAATAAAAATGCCACACAGATGGTAATCAATTCAGTGCATGGTAAGATGTCAAAACATGTTGAGCACCATATTGGGACCTGTTTAGGGAAAATTTTAGAGCTATTTATTCTGTTATGCTTTTGAATTACCAATTAATTTAATAGCAGGTAATAAGTCCTTGTTTTGTACAATTGCAGGTTTGCTGCTGATCCCTCAGGTTGAGTAAGTTTATCCACAGGAGTAGCTGTCATGATCAAGGAGTGAATATGTAATCTGACCGTTACAAAGACAAAGAAATAGTGTGCTATGAATGCTCGTGAAAAAAGAGATCACAAGTACGAAGGAATCATTGCTTTCACACTGAAGACTTCAGAGCAGCAGTTTAAAGGAAAACAAAATACTTGTTCTTCTGAAAAGGTATTTATTTCTTTATTTATTACCTGAGACACCACAAATAGCTACTGAGGTTTTAGCATGGAAACCGCAGAGCTTTTCCCTTTCTCCTCTGCTCCCTCCATCTGCCGCTGCAGCTTCTTAATGTTTGACAACAATTCTGGTGCAGCTGAATTTTTATGCTACTATTTAATTTTGCTGGTAGATGTTCTTGTTTATGTGAGTTTCTTACAAAAAGAAGAAAAAACAGTAAGTGGTCTTCTACCACATGGCTGCTTCTAGCAAAGTATGTATATACGGGCCTTCTTAAACAGAACTAATCTAACGTGAGCCCTCACCTCAATTATGAGGAAAATTGTATCTGTCCCAAACCATGCTTTTAACAGCCAGCTTTCTTGCTTGAAAGCACTCAACAGTATGCAAAGAAATCTTAAAGTGATAAAACATGAAAATTGTAGCACCTGAACTCACATCCACTGGACAGTTGAGAGGCCAGTTCCCCACCTGAGGCAGACTTTGCAGCCAAGCAGCTCACCTGGCTGGTCATGTCTGGGATACTGGGGGAGCTCAGCACTAGCGTTGATGTTGTCAAAGGGAAAGCATTACCTTGTTATTTGAACAAGGTAATGGGAACAATATGGGAATGAGCTGTCAGAAAGAGAACCCAGCTCTTCCTCTTTGCCCATTTTCCAGATCTTATGTTCAGATGTGGTGATTTCCCAGGTGGCATCATAAACATTGTGGATACAGAATAGGAATTTTGGTAATTAAGAGAAAAGAAGGGCCTAATGACATTTGCACGGGAGAAGAGGAAAGGCAGAGAAGCCTAAAGTGAGACTTGGAGCAAGTGGAAGGTGTCCCTGCCCTGTGGCAGGGGTGGTGGAATGAGATGATTTTTGAGATTCCCCCAAGCCCAAACTGTTCTGTTATTATGATGGTGAAGTTTTCTTTGTTTGGGTGGCAGACAATCAGACTTCTCCAAAATCTAGGACAGAGTACCCTTAGACATGACAGGGTTCTCAATACTAAGGCAAGATGTGGTGTTGTACTTAAATGCACTAGCCTGAAAACCGACCAGTTTAAGAAAAGGAAGCTCTTTCTTGCTCTTCTTTTGCAGAGCTGATCTCTCCCGTGCAATGCAGCTGGGGATGAGACATGGGCAACGACAGTGACCGGAGTGAAATCCAAAAAGCAAATTGGCAGTGCAGACAGTGGACAATAAATTAGATTTAAAAAAGTCTTTCAGGTTTAATAACTTGAAATGAACACAGATACAGAAGTCTGAGACAAGAAATACACCACAAATCTGTCAAGTGTTCCAGGGGTGGACTGGAAGAGGTGGGAGGAAGCACAGATCTGTAAAGTGATTTGTATAAATCCATAATATAACAAATCCATTGCTTTATCAGCGAGATGCCAAAGCAGTATTAGTGTAATTAAACTGATTTCTGGATAGCACAACATCGTGGTTTGTCACTACACAGCAACCTGACCATTTTTAAGGAACCCCACCCCCTAGCTCCTGTTACCAGCTTTACATCCTGCCAGGATGCTGTGTAACAGTGACCTGTACCCGGGAATAGCACCTCGTGGATTGCAGATCTGTGCTGTTTGCAGATAGCAGCGATGTTTCGTGCTCCTGCTCCCCACTGACATCACTGCACGGATCCGCCGCTCAGCAAGGTCATGCTGCATTCCACGGCACATTCCGATGGATGGCACGTAGGCACTGTGGAGAGGATGCCGAGCTGGAGCGTTTCACCGCTTGAAAGCCAATTACCCTGCGGATGAATAACACGGCCGCGTGTATCACACACGCACAGAAGGATATAAAGGTCAAATATATTGCAGAAAAAAAGCTTAACGCCTCTGAAAACATCTCTCTTTCCTCTCGTCCTGCCCTACGCGGGGCTCAGCTGCTGCCAGCTATGGCGTATAGTCTACGGTTGAACCAGCTCCAGGCAAGGCCATTAAGAATGAGTCATTTCTGTGTTTTAACCCTTGCCAAAGGAGCAAGGATTGATTAAAGCAGCGCTAACCCGCAGGCCAAGCGGCAAACCCTTGGCGGCAGCACACGGCAGCCGCTACCTGCCCCTACCGAGCAGGAGCAGGACCGGTGCGGAGGAGGGAAAGCCCGGCCATGTCCTGTGCGGCCCCCGCGGCAGGCAGGCAGTTACAGCCGTTAACGGCCCAGGCCGCCCCATTTCCGTCCCCAAGCACTTCAACCCCTCCTCTAGGGACGCAGCTCCTCCTGCCCACTGCGCTTCCGGCCAGGCCGGCCTCGCGATTAGCTGAGGCAGGCGCGCGTCATCGGAAGTGATGATTGCCGGGGTACGCCCCTGTCTCCGTTCAAACCTGGCTGGCGGTAAAGTGGGGTGGAGGTGAGGAGAGGTGAGTGTCTGGGANGAGTATGAGCATCTGAGCACATTGTCACATATGGTCCACATTACTCATATACAAGTCTGAGAAGAAGTTGAGACCTGATGCCTGGCACATTTGTCTATACGCTCCTACCTTTATGCAGTACCAACAAGGTGGATTATCACTGAGTCTGACAGGTATCATAGTAGGTCCAATGACTTACTGTAAGGGACAGTCCTTACTGTAAGGGACTGCAGAACATCTTTGTGTCCAGACTTAGATTTTCCTGTGCATATGACGGATATGATATGCCTAAGCTATAAGATAACTATGGTTAAGCTGAAGATATAAGTTTGGGTTTCAAGTGTATAATGCTGAAGACTAAAGCTGTTCTCAAGTGCTCTTTTGATACAAACTCCTCAATTTCATGCTATTACTGCACTGGTGTTCACAAAAGCACTTGTTTTCCTGTTGGTCAGAGAGCAAAGTCTTGTTAAATATAGTCACTCACTCAATAAAATGTAGTTGGAATATGATACTCACCCAACATTTATCTTCTACTAAATAGAAACGTTAGCTGACAAGAAGTCTGACCGCAGGACTGGCTGCTCTTTAGGACAATGACTGGAACTTGAGGGCACCACTGCTCACTGAAGAATGGGTGGTGGATTGTAATTTGAACCTCCTGTCAATGCAAATGCTTCCACGTTTATTACAATGCCAAAAAGAAAAATGAATACCTCTATCAAAGTCAAATTATATGATGCAGAAATCTCATATTCATTCTATAATCAGCTGCTGACCAAGGTTACTGTCGTTCACTATGGAGTGACTTCAGTGGGATCCGAAAATTGTTTCATTGTATAGGGAACAAAATAGGTGCTTTCAATCAAAAACGTCGAAGAAGGAACAACTGAAGATGCTAGATAAGACCTTCTGGATGGTAAGAAGTGTGTCTTGGATGTGCTCAGTGACTTATTCTGATCTGGCCACAGACCCAGGAAGGGTCTGAAATAACACTGCTCACACACTGAAGACACCATTCTTTTGAAAGGGATATATAATACAGTGTATTACAGGCTTTTAAACACTTCGGTTTGGCACAAAATCCTGACTGCAGGAGACCGTGAACCTTTTCAAGAAAAGGCATATAGAGCAGTGCTGATACTGTGCTTATGGCTGTAGCACAGAAAAGCAAGACTAACCTCCAGCTGCATCTCCACAGAGGCCTTAAGGGTGAAGGTGCTTTAGCTGGCCGATTGTCCGCATCCTGCAGGATCATAACTTTCTACTCCAGGTGAGTCAGCATCCAAAGAGACTGTATTGACAGCACCAACCCCATGCCAAAATGCTCTTGCTAGCCAGGGAGCCTCTGTGCAAAGAAGTCTCAACTTCCTGCAACCTTGATTGTCTACCTTTTCTTTTCCCCTCCTTCCTGCTGTCCCCTCACCCTCCAGGTACGGATACTTACACAAAAATTGTTCATAATCACATCTCACTACTCCCTGTTATCCAGCAAGTGAATATTAAGGTTTCATTTCCCACCAGCACACTGATGGGCCTAACTTACCAGCATAAAAATATCAAAAAGCAAACCTATGCACTTTCTTTTTTAATATAGAAATAGTTATCTGGACCACAGATTCATTGCAACCGTTTCCATAGCTGTTCCGGTGTGGGTTCTCTGATGGCTACCAAAGATGAGCTCATCGTCTCCTCCCACAGTGCAGGCAGTTAAAATGTTTCTGACCTAGATCAGGTCATTCAGCTTCCCGAAATCTGTATGAATTTGGTCTGTTTCAGACCTTCATTGTTTTGTCAGTTTGGATGCAAAAATACTTTCCAGTTTATGGAACAAAACGGAGAGAAGGTGAGACGGAATGAGACGGAATGAGACAGAGAAAGTTTAACCTGAGGTTCCTTAAAGAAAACAACCAAGCTGAAAATTCACTGAGTCAAAGTCACCAAGTTGGATGGCATTTTAACCAGGAAAGCAACTAAATGCTGTAGTAGTCTAAGTGAAACTTCTCATAAGAACTAAACTTTTCACTCAGTTCCCATCAGGAAGGAGATTCATGCATTTGCTCCATTTCCCAGATCATTTCTCTAATATAAATGTTATTCTCACTAGCAATGTACGTGCATCCTTACAAAGCTCCATTTCAAAGATGAGTAGGGTTGCTAAGTGATATTAGCACTTAAATCAAGGAAATGAATAAATAACACCTCACATCTGGCACTGCCCACATATTCAATGCAGTATTCTTATGAAACAGCAAGAAAACCATATTTGAGCTCCCACACAGCTCACATACGGGCTTGCTGTTCATTTAACCACTTCACTGTCTAAATATTTCTCCTTATAGGAAAGAAACAGTGGCATTATCAGTTACAATCTTTCAACTGATAATGGATTCTTAGTATGTCTGTTTCTTGAAAATTAATACTATAGATACGATTGAGTGATAGACACAAGCATCCAGTATCTTTGGCCTTACATCTGAGACTCTTACGGTTGTCTCCTGTATGTAGCAGCATGGAATTTATTATGCTTTGAACTCAGCCTCACAAGAGCTCTGCTGTGGCCGCATGCCAGCTTCATATGGAAGTTGAGGAAAAGGTTTGTGCCTTCTCAAAGGTTTGCTTACCTGCCCTTGCTTCTCGACTTCTTTGTTTTCAGGTAGACTCAGACATTGTGTTTTAAAAAGGGACTGGCCCCAAGACCAGCACGCAGAAGCGAACAGAAGCACACAGGCACTGACTCATCTCATTGAAGACTGGGCAAAGTGCTGAAGCAGTTTAAATAGAGAAACCAAGTCCTGTAGGGAAACTAACCCCTGCTTAAATACTTTGTGAAGGCACGGCCAGGTAGATACATACTTTCTCTAGGAAGAAGAATTGCTTTTGAATACCCACTGCATGCAGTGTACAGGAAGCCCACATTCAAGCCATGGGCACTAGTACCAGACCTGCAGCAGGTTACTGTATTGATCTCCATGTTTAAAAGGAAAAAACCCAAAACCAACCAACCAAAAAACCCCAACCCCACAATGCAGAGCTCTTTGCTAGCCACTCCGGCAATGTGGGTAACTAACTTGTACTTAGTAAACCTCAGCACATTTCACAAGTGCAGGAGGGCCTCATTTGCTTGTCCTTTACAGAGGCCAAAGTGCAGAGGTTTCTTCATTGCATCTGGTAATTGCTTTAGGCCAGACAGTCAAAGACTGCAAGTCACAGGAACTCAACTTGGTTATCACAGCAATAAGGAGACGCATGCTCAGCGCATGTAAATATGGCGTATGGAGAGAGGATATTCCGAGTTCAGGTGATCAGAAGTCAGCGATGCCAAAGCTTTCTGCCACTTTGCAGATGCAGTAATGAGTTCCACACTTTGCAATCCCTGACTTTAACGTTGATTTCTTTTCAGGAATTTAAAATAGGAATGCGCTTGCATTTCACATCTACTGGAGAGGCTGTGAGATGCCCCCCAAGAGAACAGAAATATCTTCCAGCGCCTTCTTTAAGTCTGTGCCCTCTCTGCTTAAGTCCTGCTCTGCAAAACAACCTTAGTGAGGCACAAAGAAGGGCAGATGTCCAAGCACACAAAATTATCCCTCTTCCCATCAGAGAAATAGAGGTTCTGATGACACCTGCTGGCTCCACAGGGACAAGGCCAACACCAAGCCCTGCTGCAGCTCTTGGATTCCTGTATATGAAAACACAGGCCAAATGAACTATTGAGAATGAAAACGTTCCTTTGCTGCAAGTTAGAGAACCACAGGAAACAAGGCTGGGAGTGATTTTGAAAGGTCATTTACTCCATCCTGTGGAATAAAGTAGGATTCATGCTATTTCCATTATACCCCTGTTATTTGACAGGTTTTCATCATTTTTGCATTCCCTATAAAAGCTTCCAGAGTAAGATGTCCTATTAGCAGACAATTAGAATTTTATTTGTGTGTTCAAGGACAATTAGACAGTGCTTGACTCTGAAGTTTAAAATATGAAGGAGTATTTCAGCCATGCATTATGAAATACTACAGCTTTACCACCTTGTCCATCATGTACAGTAACACACCTATCCAACCCCGGTGAGACACAGGAATACATACCTTCCAAAGATGCTTTTACTACACAAATCCTCCCATATGAACAATTGCATAGTCCTAGTTCTTTGCACAAAGGGTCAGACTTACAAACAGTGTGGGGCCATGAGAGCGTTTGCATCCCGCTGATTTCAATTATAATGTGCAGTCTTCGAGTGAGAGAAGCAGCAGCCACCTTGATGAATCATCTCGTTAATAAACTAAGTATATTGAAGAGAATATAAAGAGCTGGTTTAGAACTGTTGGAGCATGTTAGTTTATGTCTTATGAGTAATTTCACAGTGAAACTTCAGAACAAATACATGTGCTTGATAATCACCTCTGTGTATCTCCCGTGCTACTCCTGGTACACTGGTATTTCGTTTAGTGTAAGAAATGTGGAAGAGGTTAGATTACATTCAATGCAAAGATGTTCCAAATCAACACTTTTTACCTTAATGTTTCCTTTTCTCAGCAGGTTCCAGCCTGGACAGTGTTCCTGACTGATCTCAACTAGCTCTATCAAGACAGGTGTAAGTATCCTGTGTCTGCCCTTGAGAAACCAAATGGGTAGCCATTAGCAGGGAACAGAAATTCACGGGGCCTTGAGTGAAATGCATCTTCTGGTTATTGCCTTGTTTGAGCCAAACAAGAAACTCAGTTCCTAACAAAGCTCTTAGTGGGAACCTTGTACAGATACACTTATTTACCGCACCAGTTTCCTTTCTGGAACCTGATTTCTTAGCTCTGTAATCATGCCCATCATATCTCATAGACTACTTTGAGGCTCCGCTGTGGTCGAGTTACAAACATTGCTAAAATGGGGCACAGCATGTAAACCGGAGGCATTGGGAAGGACTTGCTTTACTGAGGAGCTTGTAATTGGAAGGAACTACAGAGAGCACAGAGAACCTGAGCCCAAACCAAACCGATCATTAAGATGACTGATTGCTCCACAGTCACTGAAGGTTTCCTGAATGAGACTGGGGAAAATAAGTAAGAGGAAAACCACCCACTGAAGCAGAGGTGTTGCCAGCCTCACAAGAACTGTAAAGGGAGGAAAGGGGTTTGTAACACAAATTCTCTGAGTATTTGGAACAAACAGCTGAGCCTGATTCTGCAGCATCCTCCCCCCC